>APFE031385008.1:14542-68073 GCA_000404065.3 Pinus taeda
TTTAAAGGGGAAATTCTATCTTAGATCCATCTTAATTCTGGGTCTACCAAGTGCTCAGAGGGATAAATAGATTTCATCCCCCTAAGAGTGGTAGATGTGGAGTTAAGATGGATATAGGTTGGTTTTTATGATAATGAAGATATTAAATAGACTTAGGAAATTATATTGTAAAACATCTTAAGGTGAATGGTTAAAGCATAGACATTGGACAAGTATATTTGTATACTTCTGTTTTAAACTGAAACAAATCCAGGGCTAAAAGGAATGGATTGATTGCACTAGTCATCCTTCTATAACTTTTCAACATATGCTAGAGTAAACAGATTGTAATTTGACTAATTTTTCTCATTACAAACGGGAACATACTTGTGTATTGGCAGGGGTGTTACGAGGTCCCTAGAAGTGGAATAAACATATTGTAATTTGGGTAATTTTTCTAATTGCAAACAGGAACATACTTGTGTATTGGAAGGGTGGTTATGAGGTCTCTAGAAGTGATGAATTTGAATTTTTCTTGGTTTTATATATAGTATTAGGTTTTTTCTCATGCTTTCTGTGAATTGCACGGGTGAATTTTATCTTACACCCACTAGATTATCGATATGTAATTTCGGTAAATTTGATTTCAAAAGATATTTTAAAGAAATGCAATGATTTCATTTGTGTATTCAATAAACAGAAGATTTTATAATTGAGTAAAATATTCGCCATGCCTCGTGAGAGATTCTGCAAAAAATTATATATACATATCATATTATTGATAAAATCGCCTTCCATTTTTCCTATATACCATGAATATTCGCTCATTTATTATACATGTAAATTTAGGGGGGTTCTTAAAATTTTCCCTCGAATAGATGCTTATCTGATTGAGAATGGGTTTGATAAGTGTGATGGTGAACCCACACTCTACATAAAGGAGAATGACGGTAAGACTCTTATTGTTGTTTTATATGTAGATGATTTGATTTTTACTAGCAATGATGCTTCTCTCATTTTTGATTTCAAAGCAGTCATGAAAAGTGAATTTGAAATGACTGACTTGGGCTTCTTAAGATATTTTCTTGGAATTGAAGTAGACCAAAGTGAAAATGGTGTTTTCATTTCTCAAGTTAAATATGTAGAAGCAATGTTGAAGAGATTTAACATGCAGAATAGCAAGGCAGCTGTGACTCCAACTGTAATGGGGTTGAAATTGACCAAAGAAGACAACAGCAAGGATTTTGATCCAAAATTGTACAAGAGCATAGTTGGCAGCCTTATGTACTTGACTGCAACTAGGCCAGACATTATGCACGCTGTAAGTTTAATCTCCAGATTTATGGAAAGACCGAAAGAGACTCATTGGCAGGCAGCCAAGAGGATTCTAAGGTATGTGAATGGAACGAAGGGGTTTGGTATTTTATACTCCTCTTCTGAAAGCTTCATGTTGACAGGTTACACGGACAGTGATTGGGCTGGAAGTGTTGATGATAGGAAAAGCACATCAGGATATGTGTTTCATATGGGGTCAGGAGCCATCTCATGGGCTTCCAAGAAGCAACCAATTGTGGCTTTATCAACAACAAAGGCAGAGTATGTGGCAGCAACAGCAGCAGCATGCCAAGCAGTGTGGCTAAGAAGAGTTCTCAAAGATTTGTGTCATGAACAGGAAAATGGCACAACCATTTACTGTGACAATAGCTCAACAATAGCTTTGTCTAAAAACTATGTTTTTCATAAAAGAACAAAGCACATAGATACCAAATTTCACTTCATACGTGAATTGGTTAAAAATGGTGAAATTATTTTGCAGCACTGCAGAACAGAGGATCATCTTGCTGATATCTTGACAAAACCATTGCCAAAGAAACGTTTTGATCATCTCAGGAAATGCCTGGGTATGCAGCAGTTGAAATTAAGGGGGAGTGTTGGAATTTAATTCCAACTACATCACATAAACGCTGAACAAAGATTTGATCTACAACAGTTATTTCAGATTGTTCGGTGCCGCAAAGTCTTCTGATATTTTTGAGCATTAAATTCAGAAATTAAATCCCCTGCAGACAGCCGTCTTATTTTTGCTGAAAAGGCATCACCGCCTTCTACAATAAATACAAAGATAAAGATCAACAGATATTTTACTTAGTTTATTGTTTAATCAGATTTTTATTTTCCTATAAATGTAACACACAATAGTTATGTTTTCAAGTGCAAGAAGGTGTAAGTAGAAAAGAACAGCAGTTCTGTTTTCTGTGTGAGTGTAAGAAATTTCTGAACAGCAGTTCTGTTTTTGTACTCTGAGAGAAAAGAGTGAAGGTTAGAAGAACAAGTGTGTGTCTCTTCTGTAATTGCACAGAAGTGTTGAACCTACGATTTTCTGAGATAGAGAAAATCGATTTCTGGAACTGAAGCATTCCTCTTGTAACAACTAAGTTTACTGTATCAGTTTTGTTCACTGTTCATAAATACAAGTTTACTGTTTTGCTGATTTTCAGTTGCTGTTACACCAAGTTTCAATTGTCTCACTGTAAATTTATAAGTAATTTTGACGCCCTTAAAGTGACTTAGTGTCAAAAACGTGTTGTCGTTTCACCAAGTGGCTTGACATCAAAAATCGCGTTGCTGGAACACCTGTTACAACAACACAGTTTCCAGTTTCCTGTTGCTGCAACACCTGTTACAGCAACACAGTTTCCTGTTGCTGCAACACCATGTCCAGAAAACAAAATTTTCAGTTTTTTTTTTTTGTGTGCAAAAACAGAGCAGTTTTGTGTTGTGTGTTTGTTAAGGAATTTAGCAGAAAATTCCATCATGCTATCAGAGCATTGTTCTCTGATATTTTTTGTTTGAAATCACCATAAAATTCAAACAACAGCCGCCTCTTCCGATCTTATCTTCATTCACACTCTCGCCATCTGTATGGTGTCTACTGCCATGGTGCTCGGAGATCCGTCTCCCTTCAAACAAACAAAAGTGGAACTTAACCCAATCGATTAGGGCAACATAATATGGCAGCGCGAGTTCTGAAATTCAAAATTCCAATCTGTTGTGCCATTATACAATTCAAATTTTGGTGAAACCACTGGCTTAGAGATGAAATTTGAATATTGAGCGTGTTTACGAGTTCAAATTTGGAAATTGAGCGCGTTTTCAAATTCATATAACACTACATTAATGGTTACAATATTGATATGTATTCCACCTGATACACCATTTTGTATTTATCAGCAATCGAGCTCATGTATTTTATTTCATATGATAACATTCCATGGAAATTACTATCAGATGGTATGGGGAATGGATAGCATACTATACACCACATGCCATGATACACATGCCACTCGTTTGAATGGGCATTAATACAAACAACAAGATGGATGATCGCATTATGTCGCATATGTCCATCACTATTAACCAGAAAGTGTTGCCTGAAAATTAAATAGATGTCAGAGTGTCCATGCCTTGTGGTCCGTAGGGGCTGTATTAATGGAGCTATAGAGGTGGAAATAGCTCTTGCGAGATGAAACATCTCTTTCCAGTGCTCCGCGTGTAAAGGATAAGTTATTTTGTCTTATAATGTAACTTCAGTGCTCCGCGTGTAATGGATAATGAATGCCTGGCATGGGCAACACAACCAACGACAAAACATCTCTTTCCAGTGCTCAGTGTGTAAAGGATAATGAATGCCCAGCATGGGCAACACAACCAACGATGAAACGTCTCTTTCCAGTGCTTTGCATGTAAAGGATAAGTGATTTTATCTTATAATGTAACTTTAGTGCTCCGCGTGTAAAGGATAATGAATGCCCGGCATGGGCAACACAACCAACGACGAAACGTCTCTTTCCAGTGCTCCGCGTGTAAAGAATAATGAATGTCTGGCATGGGCAACACAACCAATGACGAAACGTCTCTTTCCAGTGCTCCGCGTGTAAAGGATAATTAATGCCCGACATGGGCAACACAACCAATGACGAAACGTCTGTTTCCAGTGCTCCGCATGTAAAGGATAAGTGATTTTATCTTATAATGTAACTTCAGTTCTCTACGTGTAAAGGATAATGAATGCCCGGATTGGGAAACACAACCAATGACGAAACATCTCTTTCCAGTGCTCCGCGTGTAAAATATAATGAATGCCTGACATGGGCAACACAACCAACGACGAAACATCTCTTTCCAGTGCTCCGCATGTAAAGGATAATGAAAGCCCGACATGGGCAACACAACCAACGACGAAACGTCTCTTTCCAATGCTCCGCATGTAAAGGATAAGTGATTTTATCTTATAATGTAACTTCAGTGCTTCGCGTGTAAAGGATAATGAACTCGTGGCATGGGAAACACAACCAATAACGAAACATCTCTTTCCAGTGCTCCGCGTGTAAAGGATAAGTGATTTTATCTTATAATGTAACTTCAGTGCTCCTCGTGTAAAAGATAATGAATGCTCGGCATGGTCAACACAACCAACGACGAAACATCTCCTTCCAGTGCTCCGCGTGTAAACGATAATGAATACCCGGCATGGGCAACACAACCAACGACGAAACATCTCTTTCCAGTTCTCCGCGTGTAAAAGATAATGAATGCCCGACATGGGCAACACAAAAAATGACGAAACATCTCTTTCCATTATTTGTTGCGTCATATAGTGAACGCCATGTGCTACGATCATGAGATTCTTTTTGTGTCATACAGTGAACGCCATGTGCTACAATGATGGGATTCTTTGTTATGTCATACAGTGAATGTAGCCATGTGCTACAATGATGGTGTCACGCCCCTACACCTGCGGTAGTCTTTCAACTGCTTATAGCGAGGTGCAGCACTACCAATCATTTTCTTTTCACCAATACTTACGATTGTAGACTACGCCTAACATTCCATTTATCCTACTTAGTTTGTGTTTCGCAACCAAATATTATTAATGTGTTCCTTTATACAAGTGAAGGCCCATAGCATTCACATAAACAACATTATACAGAAGAAATGCACAACAGTATAAAGGGAGGGGCAACTCCCTGCAATATGAGTCTGCCCGAATCAATATATTATTCATTGTTACAAAGCTTTACAAGTTAAATCTTGGGAAACCCCAAATTTACACTTAGCCAATTTTCAAACATCGGCAAACTTAGTTGCCTAGCTCGTCGGCGCCTCCACACGGTCGCCGCATGACTCACCAACCCTTCGTTCACCTCGTCGCATGATCGTGTTGTTTACCCAACTTGGGCGCGTCTCGTCGTAGCCAAGTCGCCACACACGTGCGCCTCTGCCCGAGACACACCTTTGTTCACAAGCTCAACACTTCACCCAGTTGCATCGTGCACACTTGCACGATGGGTGGGCACTCACCCGAGTCACCCAAGAACCCGTCCCAAGTCGTCGCACAAACCGGGCGCCCACCAATGTTTCATTGATGGGCGCTCCTACACATCACCCGGGCACCACACACTCCGTGCACACCTTTCTCCAACCGGCGGGCGACCCTGCCCGCGCCCTTCACCCAAAACCAAGAAAAGCGACTTAGTTTCATGCAGCCTCGCCCAAGAACGGGCGCATCACCAAACTGTGCCTTCCTTCTTTGCGTCCATGCACTTATACCTATGCCTTTCTCCTTTTCATGAGTGAAGATGCTTGTTGAGCGATGGTTCAAATGAGCCATCGCATGACTTGTTTATACAGGTGGCAGGGCGAGTTGGTCTACCCGGCCGACTCATCCTCCACGCCTTAACGCACCCACACTTCTTTGCAATTACGCTGTCGGCTTGCTTCAAGTCATGGGTCGGATCCATAGCTCCCAAACCATGCTTCCACACATATATAACAGCTTTCCCTCCTTTACCATGTGTTCATAACTCCACCCATACGCAAGTTTGAGCTCGCACTTCTCTTAAACCACTTGCCCAAGGGATAACCAGCTCGTCGCACGAATGGAAGGACTGTAGGTCGTTACAGATGGGTTCCTGCTGACGAGGAAGGACGATTTAAACAATGATGGGTTCCTGCAAGACGATTTAAACAATGATGGGTTCCTACTGACGTGTTATATAACATCCAAGTTATGCATTAAATAAACCCACTTGTATCAGTAAGAAATCATTGTTTTCATATGTACGAGTACGAATGTCTTCTCAGACCCTTTAAATATTTTATTTATTTTTTAAACATTCTCAGAAACTTTAAATATTTTATTTATTTTTTAATTTTAGATTTGATTTAAAATTGGATAGGGGAGGGACGCCATTACCGGTGCGCCCTCCCCTCCACTTGGCCTACGAGCACGTGGACAGCACGCGACATTGTACGACACGTGTCCAGCTTGGACTACCACATGTTGTGCAGCGTGTCAGGCCATAAAACTGCAACTGCCAACCTCTCGCCCGCTCGTTTCCACCTTTATGCCACAATGTGTGGTTTGCCTGTGGGTTTTCTGTTCGGGGCTATTTTTTGTTCGAAGCCCTCTGCCCACAATGGCATGGGAGGGCTCCATTACCTACGCATGATGTTCGCCATGTTTGAGCTCATGTCCACCATTGTTTGCTTGCACGAATCCATGGTTGGAACAGGGTTTCTGTTGTTCTTGTGGTTTCCCGCCTGCAATTGTTGTTCAGTCTGGACCGCCAGTGGTTTAGGGTTTCCTCGGTGGTTGTTTAGTTCATGCTATTTCTTGTTTGTGGAGGAGCCAGTACCAATTTCAGCTAGTTCGAGGTCGAAGGTGGCATTTACAGGTAATTGTAGGTTTTGGTGGTTTTTGTGTGGTTTTTTTTTTCTCCATTTTCTAATTTCCCACTTGTTGCGGGTGTTGTAGGTGTGGCGAGCACTGGAGAAGGTCCGCCGAAGGTGTGGCGAGTTCTAGACTTGGACATGGCTTCTATCCGATAGGATTTTAATCCTACCAACCATTTTCTGATGTGTTTTTCAACACCTCACCCTGTTTATTGGAATTTTTGTTAAATTTGCAGACAGGTTTTGGGTTTTGTCGATTAAGCCATGGGATGTTGTTGCTTTTTTGACCTGTATCACTAAAAATCAGTTTTATCAATTAACCCATGGGATGTTGTTACTTTTATGACCTGTATCAGTACTACAACTTCTCTGTAGAGTTATGTCATGGGATGGGTTCGATCCTTTATACTCGTTTTCATGTAGCTCCAATGTTGGTAAATCATTATGTTTTTTTGTGATGTTTTTTTTGAAAAATCTGATGCTGGTATTACCAATCTATACCTTGATTAGGGAAAGTCAAGTCATCTACTTCATATATTTGAAGTTTGATATGTGAATTTTTAAGAGTCAATGGAATGAGTGCTTAGAAATGATCAAGTTTTATCTATTTTAGTAATGAGTTTTGCTCATTCATCTTTTGTTTGGTTGGATGTTGTTCGGAGAAGCAGACTCGATTGTCCCTAGGGACTTATTTCGGTTTAGATGTAGGTTTTCGAGAGCTCGGTTTTTTGTCAAAATCACCTAGATTTTTTCCTTCACTTTACTTCTTTTCTGGCAAACATAAACTTGCATTGTTGCTGCCTTTTGTCAATAATCCCCACAAGTATCTTACTGGTTTGCATAATGATATAGTACATGACTTGGTAGTAGATTTTGAACTTCAATCAATACCGACTTGTGCCACCTTGTTCGATGAACAAAAGAGGGCTTCATAATTAGCTGTGAAAAACTTGGCCTAAGGATGCCAGTGTGGTAGTTTAATGCTTTCTTGCTTTGCTCATTTAGAAAATGTAATCAATGGAAAGAAACTCTTGTAATGAAAGTTCTTGTTTTGGTCTTGCGTGTCTAGTGCATTTTGCAAGATCTTATTAGTGAGATACCTCACCTAGTTCGACCCTATTTTGGATGCATAGATCTTACCCACGTGAACCGCCTGTTTTGAATACTCACCCTTTTGGTAGATCCATAGCACCCTTGTAGACGACTGTGCTATGTTACTAACTGATAGATTACAAATACAACCTATATTGTAGGAATGGTTTTTGACTTTCTTTCCATATTATAGGCTACCTTTCAATATTGGAGCGTGAACAGAGAATGTTTTAATGACATCTTATTCCTCCTTGGATATCCTTTGCATTTATGGGAATTTTCTTCTGTAACCAAATTCCTCCATGATAGGTTTGCAATAGTAACAACCTTACAGTCTTTATCATCATCAAAGAGTATCCAAAACATGGGATAGGCAAGAGGATGGTAATACTGGATTTGAATAAGTGATTGAATGACATGAAAATATTAGTCTTCACATCCTTCAATTTAAGTGCTTCGGATCTTGAGTTTAGATGTGCCCAAAGAGATTATTTTATGTTCGAACTCATGTAATTTGACAAATCTTACCCTATTGACTTATCTTTTATTGTTTCAACTGCCTTTCGAGCTTCTGTACCATTCCATATAATTTATTAGTGCTTGCGGTAACTTGGGTTAGGTCCCTAAAGACTATCTCCCATGTCTGCCTATGCCATTCAATTTTGTCTATCACATGCATTTTGTTCGTTTCCTTGGAACAATTCTTAGCTCAATTATTTTAAAACTATATATGACTACATATTTGATTATATTAAAATTAGATTTGTTGGATTTATTTACATATTTATGGTTAAGAATTTATTTGCAGCTTTGTGTCTTATTATCTTAGTGTTTCAGGTTTTGTTCAGAAAATTTAAATAATTATTACTTCAAAAATGAAGAAAATGACTTCAAAGAGTCCACTAGTTCCAATTGTAACTCTTTATGATCTTTGTGGAGTACATATGTTGTGTAGGCTTTAAGTTTAGTTCAGTTTTGAGGGTGCATGCATGGTCCGCTTTTCAAATAGCGTACATCCTTAGGCTGTCCAAGGTGCTTTTATGGGAGTTGTCTATTTCTGGATGAGAGCTTAGTTCTATAGGAGGAACCAACAGATTTGCCTGATGTGTAGTTATCTGTGGAGCTAGGGTGTACTAGGTGTTTTGAGTAGGGTTAGGGTTTGACACAGTGAAACCAAGTTCTTATTGCATGTGTTTAGCGACATTATTTTACCTTATTCTGTTATCTGAGAATGGAAATGTAGGGTGCGCCACTGTGTTGGTTAGTGAGTTTTGGTTTTGAGCTATTGTTGTGTATTAACTTCTTTCTGTATTCAATAGAAGATGGATGTGTTTGAGAGTTAAGATATTTTACAGAAGTATGTGCTTATAGGTAAGCTTACTTAGATCTAGGTTATTCTTTCAAAGTTGAAAAACTGCTTACAGTGGCCTACTTTCTATGATCCTTGTTGACTGCACTGAATAATTAGATCTGATGCATATTGCTACTGTGACTTAATAAATACCATAAGACAATAATAATAAGCCCAAGACCATTGCAAATTGACCATAAGAGGCTAATAAAGTCATATGTTTTTCTGTTGGTGACTTTCCAAGTGTTTTTCTAAGGTCTGGTATATGTTTTCTGATATCTGAAATATGCTTTTCGAGATCTGGTGTACTTGTTTCAGTAAGAAGAAATCAATTTGCTAAGGTTTAATATCCATAAGAAATCACTTATTAGTCTTGGGAGCATCATTTTGAAGTTAATGGTGAAGTATTAAGTGATTTATTTTGTGAAATATTATTCATCTTTGCAGTGGAAAAGGAAGCCCCAAGACATAATATGAATTGACATAACAATTTCAAAAGGGGAATAAGTATCTAAGTTATCATTGTAGCATCTTTTGTGGACTGATATCATCTCTCTTAAATATTTCAGAGGCTGGTGTATTTTTTGCGCCATTGGTTTCAGGTCTAACTGTTATGTTTGCATCCATTGGGTGGCATACTTCATTGGTTTCTCTTTTTGTCTTTCTTATTTGAGCGTTGCATGTTTGCATCTCATCTCATTGCAAAACATTACATTGACATTCTGATTTGTATTTTTCATATAACATAACATGTTCTAGCTACTCTTCGGGAATATTAACTCTTGCATAATATATCCTTCCTATACTTATCATCGTTCCAAAATTGTTGCATTATTAAAGTAGAGTAGGAATCTTAGCTCACAAATAAAACTGCTTTACAACCAACCAAGCTGTTGTTGGCTTTTCAATGTACTGAATGCATAGAACCATAATGTTGTTAGCGTTTCAAAACAATAAAACAACCTAGGTTGTAAGCTAGAATGTTTCTATGACAAGAAAAAGACACAATCCATCCAAAATCCACATCATAATGTGGTTACAACCAAAAACATATGACACCCCTATTCTTTATAGCCCTGAGAATCTTGAGTGCCAAAACTCCTCGAGTTACCTTCTTGAGCCAGGTAGGTTGGCCTACCTATCAAGGGTTGATTAGGAAATGGTTGATTGCTGCCATATGATTGACTCCAATTTGCAGCTTCCAACCATGGAGGTATTGAGTACCCATACCTCACATTTGCACTACTGACCCCTGCATTAAGTGGAGGTGTGTAATGAGCATACATAAAATTGGCACCAAATATGGTAGGAATAAGGCAAGTGGGTAAACCCTTAGTTTGACAGTGAGGCACTTGAATGTTTATGAGATTTTGGAATAATCGTGTATTATCTTCAATGGAGTCCAATGAGTTTGAAATAATCCTGGTTTCATTAGCTATTTTTGTATCATTGTCAACCATATTGATCATCCCTTATTCCTTTTCAAGATTTTGTTGTGCCTTTCGTCTTTCCTTTTCCTATCTTTCCATTTGCTTTTGTTGGTCCTTAACTTGCCCTGCTTTATCTCTTTCAATCCTTTCATCTACTCGATGTTGTGCTGCAACAATCCTTGCTACCTTCTTCTCCTTGACTAGCTCCTTCTTTTTCTGTTTCAATTCTTGCATTTCAAATTTCTCTTTTTCAGACTGAACTAATAGGTTTATATAGTCCTCTGAGGTGAGTAACTGTGAGCTTCGGCCTAGACAAAGACTACTCAGTGCACCTTTCTTTCTTTTCATTGATACTCTCTATACTGGTAGCTTTAGGAACCGTCCAAGTGTCTTCTCCACCCCTCCCAACTACATGTCATTGCTTGGTACTTCCCTTTCAGTATCTGTTGGAACTGATTGAACTATATCATTATCTTCATTTTATGCCTCATTATGTCCTTCATCTTCTTCCATTTATTTATTGTCCACAAAAAAATGGACAATTTCATTGTTCAATTTTGCTGGTTGTGACGACATGTTCATGGTTTCTTCATTGGTTGTTGAGACACTATGTGCATTCATATTGATCATTGCTTCTGCTAGACATGAAGGTGGGGTTACTTGGCTTGGCAATGTCAATTGGTCATTGTCAACTACATGTTCAACAATATCATTAACAATATCAGCAACAGGAATTTCATGTTCTTGAGTTGGTGGAACGATCTCCATGTTACTGCGAATTTGTTGATTGTTATATTGTGTTTCACATACAGTTTCATCATCTTCAACATATAAGTGTCCTTGAGACAGGGAAATCATATTACCAGCTACAACAACATCATCTTGGTCATCTAGTTCTTGCACTTCAACACCTGTTTGGGCATTCCCTTCTTTCTGACCATCCACATGAAATGCTTGGCTACAACTAGTATCATGCATAAGAGCATCATAGTTTAGTGGCTAGATTCCTGTCCTCCTAAAGCCAACCTTGATATTTGATGGTGTCAAAGCCCTTTTAAAAGCTTTACTTGCAAGCTCTGCTAGCTCAAACATTTTCACCTCAACCCCTGGATTCTTTGCCATCCATGTAGTGCGTTCCGACCTGAAATAGTTCTTGCAAGGGCCAAACAAACTAACATCAAGGGGTTGTAGTCTGTGAGTGGTATGAGCTGGCAAAGTCAAGAGGTTGATGCCTAAATTGTTTGCTTCTTCAATTGTTTGTACAGCCATGTGGCTCCCATGGCCATCTAATATCAAAAGGTGTCTGTTGTTAGGGGAGACGCCACTTGGTACCAATGCAGCAAAGTGAAAAAGCCAACTTAGAAACAATTCTTTAGTCATCCATGCATGGGGATGTGCAGCCATGCATGCACCTGGTTCACAGTTTTGTATATAGTTTTTTGGTTGATTTTTACCTTTGAATAGATAAAATCCTGGGATTGAAGTACCAATTGCATTGACACAACATAAAATAGTTATCCACTCCCTGCTCTTGGGCAAAATCTTTGGCACATTTTGGCTCCATCTCTTGGCAATTACCTACATGCCACAATTCCTCCCTGCCCGTAAACCTGTTTCATCACAGTTCCATATATGGTCTGCTCCATAAGAATGTTTATCGTAAGAACTAGAAAGTGTGTCATAGAACTTTTGCACAACTATAGGGCACAAATTTAATGCTCTGTTCTATCAAGGCGCTCAGCAATACGCAATACAAGTTCTGGATGCCTTTTGTTAAACCCAAACCACCATGATTTACGAGGAAACCCATCTTTGAATGGGTTTTGCCCCGCTTGATAGATTTGAGCAACTGTTGATTTGAGTTGTATCAACTCTAGCCCATGTCCCAGTTGGGCCATCTCTTTACACCACTCAACCACCTTAGCCTCCTCCTCCTCAGTCATAACTGTAAGAGGCCCTCTACGTTTTGTATGAGTCAGCCCATTTATCCAATAATGTATTGATGAGGGAGGAATACCATGTTTTTTTGCAGATGCCTGAACTGAGTATCCATTAAAATCTATGTCGTCAATTGCAACTAACATTTGTTCTTTTTTCCATCCTCTTATAGTACTGATATTTTTAGTTGAGCATGGCCCTTGGATTGTTGTTGATGGTGGTTCTGTGGCTGATGGTGTGTTAACATCAGCTGCTGTCACATGGTCATCCTCAACAATGTTCCCTGGTGCATTGTTGGCATTGACATCAGCAGGCATGTCATCATCAGACGATGTGCATCGCAGCTGCGTACCCCTTGTGACTCTCCTGCCACTTCTCCTTGTATGAGCAGAGTAACTTCCTTTTGCCATAGATGCAACAACCTGTAAAATTATTGCATGCATTTAGACATTAGAATATTTGTAAATTATGCTTTATTACTTCTGCAAAAATACTTTTCCTTCATTATAGGAAATTATCAACATGTATGTTACAGGAAATCGAATTGCATTACTTCATAGTCTCTCAATTGCCTGCCTGTTCATCAGTTTAGCAACTTTAATATGGATTCAAGTAGGATTCTATGATAGTTGTTTCAAATATCATTTTCCATATTTTTTGTTGTTTGGCATTGCCAAAAATGTCTCAGTACTGCAACTTCTCTGTAGAGTTATGTCATGGGTTCGATCCTTTATACTCGTTTTCATGTAGCTCCAATGTTGGTAAATCATTATGTTTTTTTGTGATGTTTTTTTAAAAAATCTGATGTTGGTATTACCAATCTACACCCTGATTAGGGCGAGTCAAGTCATCTACTTCATATCTTTGAAGTTTGATATGTGAATTTTCAAGAGTCGATGGAATGAGTGCTTAGAAATGATCAAGTTTTATCTTTTTTAGTAATGAGTTTTATTCATTAATCTTTTTCTTGGTTGGATGTTTTTTGGACTAGCAGACCCGATTGTCCCTGGGGTCTTATTTCGATTTAGATGTAAGTTTCTGAGAGCGAGGTTTTTGTCAAAGTCACCTAGATTTTTTTCCCTACCTCTCTTCTTTATTTGGTGGGGGAGACCAGAATGATATTGGAACCCTTGGGGATGGCTTGATACTTTGTCTATCCCATTAAGGGTTCAGTGGTGAAGTGGGATTTTGTTTTTGTAATGGAGATGAATTTGTTTTGTGTTTCTGATGTTGTTTCTTGTTGATGTGGCCTAGATTCATTTGAAATTCTATTTTTTGCATGTATTAATAGCCTTACAATGGATCGGGGGTCTTGATACATAGCCTAAGTGCTTTTGCTTTAAACCCTTGTAAATATATCTTTTCCAGATTCCTGGCAGAGTCCATAATTCTGTGTTGTAACTCTTCATGGTTTTCATGGAATCTGTATGTTGTGTAGGCTGACAATGCCACCCGTTAATACCTAACCTAAGGTTTTTTGTTTTAAACCCTTGTAAATCTATCTGTGCCAGACTCCTTAAAGAGTCCACTAGTTCCAATTGTAACTCTTTATGATCTTTGTGGAGTATGTTATCACTCAGGTTGTTCCCTGGCTCCAGGACGGAATACGGCCGAGGTAACCACTAACCAATCTTTCAGCTGCAGATCCTATCCAATCTGCAACTAGAGAGGGCTCTCTCTTTGTGATTTAGATTTGTTTGATTGTATATTAATCTAGTTATTAGGTACAAGTTTTGTTTGGTGTTTGGAAGATAACATTCAATAAAACAAGGTAGTAAGTTGAGAGAAGTTCAGACCATTGGCTTGATGGAGTCTAATGGAAATGAACCTATGGGTATGGTTTCCTTGGCAATGAGACAACTACAGAGCAAGATAATTAAACACAGAACAACTTTGAAGCTGAAATAAGATGAAATGAAGTCAAGGAATGAAAGGCAATCAAGAATCTTTCATTATGTTAACAGAGGGAAATTGTATAAACATTATCAGGGAGCATTTAAGAATTCCTTGATGATATTTAGAGTGAAAGAACGAGGGAGACAAGAGCAATCAAGAATTCTTTCCTATGCTAGTCCTGTGGAAAACATAAAAAACTACAGGAATTGAACACTGAGTACAACAAAGTACATTCTGGGTTATGCTTCTTTCCTGTAACTTAGAGCATGATATTTAGATGATAAATAAGACACAAATACAGTAACATAAGAGTAAAGAAGACTTATTGATCCATGTATTAACACGAGAATTCTGCAATATATCCTTTTTCCATTGATTCCACAACTAGTAAGTTCACCAACAAAACATTCCAGTGAATTTTATTCCTGAAGAGTTCTCAGAAAGCATACAGCGCAGGTCCAGAATGATATTCACAAGCCAACAATAATACATCTCTTTAGCAAGTATTTATAGAAGTTTACAAAATATCCCATAGGGAAATATCTGGACATAAATTTATCCATCTACTCTGGCATAAGCCATAAATAATGTGGGAAAAACCGCGCAGCAATAACTGATGAAATAAATGTGCTTTATTGGCTGTTGTAGGTGTCCTATTTGTTGTTGACCCTTTGAATCTAATAGTCGGTTGTTGACCACTTTGCTAATGTGCTATCCTTTGGCATGAATCTTCTCCTCAGCTGATTTGGTTTTCCCTGACATTTCCTTTTAGATGAAATGCAAATACTTTTCAAAAAAGGAGAACTCAAATTTATTTTGGCAAGACTTCAAGCATGCTCTGCCACCACTGATCTATTGGTAACTGATGTTTTCTTAATTTAAGCAATGTCTCATCGGCTTCAGTGTACCTGTAATAATTGGGCCAGACTTGAAAGAGATGTGCTACCTCATGCTCAATAAAAAACAAATCTTCCAGTTTATCATATAAACTCTGCCCTGTGGGAGGGACTGTCTCTTCCGTGCTGCTTGATGAAGCTGTAATCTGATTTTGTACATAGGTTTTTAGCCTATGAGCATACTGTTCTTGCTTTAACAACTTCCCACTTCTAGTGACTAGGCTGGATAGACCTTTGCTTTGTAACATTGCAAATTTATGTTTGAAGGCTTCTATATCTGCCTGCATTTCTTGGCATTTTCTTTCTATTGTCTGCACAAAATTTCTCATAGTTAGCACCTTTTTAACTCTCAAAATAGTTTATGTTCTATTATGAATGTCTAGGGATGCTAACTGTTTACCGGTATGAGTATTCAAAAAATGGATCATCTGGTTGGCCTACTCAGGTTTATTGGCCAATAATACCCTGGCCTTTTGAGTTTCATACTGAGCCACTCCTATCAACTCTATCTGATAAAAAATAGTTTTATTGCTATCCACTGATCAGCAATAGCTTGGCCAATCTTATCCCACAAAATTGTCTTTATTTCTTTCAAGGTTCTATGGCGAGTGAGGTCCTTCTCCAAGGCCTTTATTTTGTTCTCTAGGGCCTTTACTTCCCTGGTGTTTTCTGCAACAGTCATTTTTGATTTGTCATAACTAGCCTCAATTTTGGCTAGTTTTTCCTTAGCCTCCTTGAGATCTGCCATCTGGGTCTCCAAGGCCTTTATCTCTTTCATCATTTCCTCCATGCTTATACTGGCCTCTTGTAATGCAGCTGCTGTTGAAGTTGAGGCACCTGCTGCTGAAGCTGGATCTAGGGGAGGCACTACTGTAGTGACTGTTGGAGGAGGAGCTGTGATTATTGGAGCTGTTTGGGATGGTTGAGAGGCCAACTCTGGCTATTTCCCTTGTTGAGCCTCTTCTAATGCTTTTTCTGTGTCCAACAGTCTTTGGTTCATCCTCATGAGCAGGCTGACCACATCCTCTACTTCCTTTTGTTGTGCCACCTCTGTAGTTTGAGGATGTATGGTAGCTGGCAGCTTCAATTGTCTTCTCAGAGCTGCTATGTCCTCCTCCTTTTTCCTGATCAAGGCATGTGCGCCTTTGGGATCCTTGGGATCATGTCCCAACTCTATAATGATCTCTTCCAAGGATTTTATCCTATTATCCTTGGCCAATGAGGAGGCTTTCTCCAGCTCTAGTTGGGCATAATTATTATACAAAGAATTTTGTAATCTATGGGCCATTAGAGCCTTATTTGCTAGGGTGGAGTATACCATTTCTCTAGCCTGTTTATGCAACTCAATCTGGTCTATTGGATGGATGTCTTTGGCAAGAACTTCCAGATTGGTTCTGATATAGTCTGCAGCTGACTGTGGCTGCTGTACAATGGGTTTGAAGTGACTAAGAGTCATCTTCCCTGCTTGCATGTCATAGGCTTCCATCAGCCTTTGTTGATTTGTAGTAGCCATTCTCATCAATTGATTGTAAAGCTGAAACCTCACTGGTTCGTTTCTAGCTTTGATTTCAGTGAATGCTCATTTGATATCTGAGCCCTGCTAGGTCTGTTGCTTGGAATATGAAACCTCCCCACCTGGCTGTCTCTCTTACTCCCGCTGAAAGGAGCTGGCTGATGTTTCCAAAACAGGAGGGATCTGTTGTTTAGAAGTTCCCTCACCCTTGATATTGCCTATGGTCTCTTCAGTAAATTCCTCCTCAGAATAAGGGTTTAACCTCTGTCTCTTTTCCTCTTGCTGATCTGTAGGTGTCCCTGTGGATGTATCTTCAGGTCTGTCCCTCATTTTAGCTCTTTCTTCGTTCTGAGTGGTTTGCAGCACAGGGACTTCAGGTGCCCTCATTTGGGTTGAAGGGCCTTGTTCTTGACCTTTTTCTTGATATGTGGATGGTTGTTCTGCCATTGTACTCTACTATTCTGAATGCAATTTCCTTGCCTTTCCCTCCAGGTGGAATGGCTTCTTTAGACGGCTGTTGTGAAGATGTAGTAGCTGATGTGCTTGCTGCAATATGTTGAGGCTGTGTGATGGGGACCTGTGCAAAATAATCCAGGTCAATTATTTTCTCATATTCTTTCATTTCTTTTTCTAATCTTTCTTCTTCAATTAGCTCTTCATCTAATGTGCCCTCTACCCATTCTTGTTGATTAGCATATTGTTCAATGTAGGGGATTGGCTGGTGCACATATCCTGAAAGCATGTGTTTGATTCTTCTAAGGCTTATGAAATGTTCAGGGTCATATGGTGCCCAAATGAAGCTTTGTTTTAGCATGAGCTCTTCACTTAGCATATTGTCTGCATCCTTCCAGGCTTCTTCCCTTTTATTGAAAACAAAAGGACCCAATTGATGTCTGATTTTGAGTTGTGCTTTATTGCTTTTTCCATGGAAATGAGTCAAATCTGCACTACTGAATTGCCTGAAATATTCCAAGGCAAAAAGTCTCATGGGGACATATCTTGGTAGCTTATAGGGAGGCAACTCACAACCATAAATTCTGATCACTGTGTGGTTTTGGTAGAAGTACCAATCACCAATGCTGTAGCCCTTTGAAAGATGTAAGATTCTTTGCATTTTAGTAGTGAGTCTGTCAGGAGGAGTCATCATCAATAGGCAAGTGGCTGGGTAGATGAACATATCAACAAACTCACAATATGTGTAGGGATAGAGGTGGACTTCATGAAAAACTGAGGTCCAAAAGATAACATATCTTCTCTCTCCTTTTGAGTCTAGTCTCTTGAGAGGAACTTTGAAACTATCAGGGTGATAGTACAACAGCAGATGGTAAATGTAGGAGGTATACTTAAACACTCTTTATCTCTCCATAATTATGAATTGCTCATGTATTTTGTTTGCTATGAAGGTTGCATAGTCATACATGACAACAGGGGGCTATCCTGGAGTGAACATGGTTAATAGCAGAAACACAGTTTCATCCACAAATTCTTCAGTTTTGCATCCTAGAATGTAGGAAATCATATCTACCAGGAGCCTGCCTATTTCATTGAATGAGTCTTGATGATAGGGTGGAGGATGATTGGCCTGGCACTATGGCTGCATGAACAACTAACCTACCCTTGATATTTCTGAACTAGAGATCTTTGCACCCTTATCAAGCAGGAGTTTCATTGTAAGAGGGACCAGAGGCTGAGGTGGTTCAAAGTTCGCATTTCATTTATGGATTGAGGAGTGAATTAGAATAGTATAGAGCCATCTGGAGTGAGGATTGCTCTCTGTGTGGGGTCATAGTTTGCATGACACAGATGAATGAAGTCAGGCAGCACATTGACTGATGGGAGGTAGTAGATGGGCATACTAGATTCCCAAATTCCCAGGATATCAATGTTATTTCTGTGATTGTTTCTGAATTGACACACAGTTTTGAGGTGATACTTGAGGCCCATCATATCCTTGATCTGTAAGTGCCTGTCTGCCAAAGGTAACCATTCTAAATCCATGTGTGGCACATTCAAAGCAGTAATGTTGAGAGCCACTAGAGCCTCCATGCTTCAATTGTTTGTGTTTTGATTGTAATATAGGTGTATGCAACAACATGAAATAGGACTCTGGCTGTGAGGCTTTTGTCAGGTTTTTTGGAGACTGAGTTTTATCTAGAACTGACTTCTATGTATAAAATTTATGGTTAAAAACAAATGTTTGTAGAGTCTAGCAGGGACTTTTCAAATGAATTTGTTGGATTGCAAGCTCTGTGAGCAGAATGCAGTGGAAATGGGCTTGAATTTTGACCGAAGGAGTGAAACCTTGCAGAGGGAAGTGGAAGTTGAGGAACTCCCTTTAGAAAACAGGATAAAACAGAAGAAACAATGTGCTTGACAACTTAAATTTAATACTTGGGCAGTTTTGGAGTCTCTGCCGGCGAAAATGGGCTCGACGAGTGTTCTTATGGCGAATTTGTAGAGGAGATGGGCTTGAATTTGCAGGTTTTCTTTGAATCAATAGCTTAGATAGTGCATACAAGGTGGTGAGTGATAGGCAGGAGAACTTTTGGATTTGAATTACAGGTCTTTAGGCAATCTCAACAGCGAATTATGGAAAAAACAGGGTTTTCAGGCAAAAAATGGGTAAATACCTATTTTTATGGCACAGAGGATAGCTAGCAAGGGTGACTCAAGCTGTGGAGTCGATCTACGAAGCGTATTTGCAGGTTGGTGGACTATGCAGCTTCCGGAGGTGGATTGGTCGTAAAATCACATGCACGTTCTTCACAGGCGCAAAATAGAAAATAAACCAAAATAGTCATTTTCACGACTTTTTAATGAATTTTGGACATTTTAGTGCTTTTGGCGCTTTTTAGTGATGACGTCATCATGACGCTTTTTGTCACATAGCGGGTATGGAGGATGGCGTGGCAGCTGACGTGTATGATGACGTGGCACATGACACGGTGGTGGGGTGGTGATGTCAGCAAATGATGTGGCGCAGGTGCAGGGCAGTGGCGGGAGATGTGGATGCAACGTCATGCAGTGACGTGGGCGGAAGGATAGAGAGTGGTAAGCGGTTTCCATCGGACCGTCTTTGGTACGGGGGCAGTATCTGTCAGAGGCAGCCCGATGCAATCAAAACACGACGGGTGTCCCTGTGTACGATAGTGAAACCATCGACCATCAGGTACTAACGTCCCATTGTCAGGGCGCATCCAATATTGATTAGGACCGTCGGATCTGGGGGGGCGATCTGACAGTGGACGGGAGGGCGATTTGATCGGTATTTAACAGAGGAGCGCGTATGATAAACCTTAATATTTCTAAGGTTTCGGGTGGGTTTAGACTTTGGTTTATGGGTTTCATATGTTCGGTGCCGGGGTTATGGTTTTTCGTTTAATCAAATATCAAACAAAACCCGAAATATATAAGCATGGAGGGTAATAAGGTATGGTTTAGGACGGAGGGTTAGCATGGTTATTTATTTAACCTGGCGCTAAATAAACCCCAAGCTTTATGAATGTGGAAGTGTTAATATAAGTCCCAAATAGATTTAATATTTCCCGAACTTGTGTTGTATGGCTATAGTTGCCAATGGGTAGGGATATTTAGATTTTTTGGGTTTTAATATAGTTTTTTGTAAAATAGGGGTGGGAAAATGATTTAGGGAGCTATATAATAGGGTTAAATGTTAATATGACTTTATGGAATGAAACTGTATGAGCAAATGCTGAGTTTGAAGAGTGAAAACTTGGGCATAAGGGAATGAAAGGAGTATGGAATGGTCATTATTACACAAGAAATATGGCTTCTTCCAACTAAGTGAAATCAGAGTTCCACTTAGCATTTTTCATAAAATAGAGTGAAAAAGAACTATTGGGGAGATCCCAAGGTCCTTGAGGGGATGTTAGTGAATGATTTCTGGGGGAATGAAAGGGGCAGTTAGTCATGCTTCCACTATTGTACCACCATACAACTGCCATGGTACTTGTGTTATTGGTGAGATGAGTTCTTCTTGACAAGACAAAAAGTGATCACAAACTTTCTTCTACAACCTCAAACTACCTACTCAGCCTAATACACCTAACATTTTTTCTTCCTTTTGATTGGGTGCATTTAGACTAGCAAACCCTGCTTTTCCTTCTTTTCTTTTGATTGCCCTCCTATCTAAAACTATCCTTATTTCAACGAAGGGCTCAGATTGAGCAGTTGAGCCCTTTATTTCTCTATCTAATCTAGTGATCTGCCAAGCTTAGACTGTTTGAGCAAATCCTATTCTCTATTCTAAAACAAGAAATTTAAACATGAACTAGCCAGGATTGCACTGTCTGGCTATTCATCAACTGTAAGAAAATTAGTAATTGCATTTCCTTGTTTGCATGTCTCATCAAGCCACTTTCCTAGTCTTCCCTTGGAATTGCTTTCTTTTCTTTTTATTTGAATCTTGATTATTGATAATATGGAACCTTTGCAACATGGAAAGGATGATCATATTTGGCATTTCGATAGTCAATCATGAAAAATGACACCTATTGGTATAGGAACCTAACAGAGTACATATGTTGTGTAGGCTTACAATGGAACCAAATGACCGACAATGTAACACTTGCTTATAAATTCTTATAACCCAAACCCAAAGTGATGTAGTAAATTTTGCAATTAAGCTATTTTTCCATGTATTCATCTGTTTTCATAATGAGAGTAAATGTTTAACTTTCATAGGGCAATGTCAAAATTTTGCAAATGTCATTCCAATTAAATCCATAGTTCATCAATTTAGCAACTTTTATATCGATTCAAGTAGGATTCTATGATAGTTGGCATTGCCAAAAATGTCTCAGTACTGCAACTTCTCGTGGATTTTAAAAATTTTGCTTCGTTTTCTTGAAATAAGCAGTCAAAATTCACCTCCTAGGGCCACCTGCAAAAATTAGTTTTCACATTGATGGATTTACATTTTAATATTTTCTCTAGGTTTTGGATAGCACTCACAACCTCAAATGTCTAATATTCCTTATCTCACAAAGATGGGAGAATATTCCCACAAAAAATGAAGAATGTGAGAATGGAATACCATATCAAGGTGTCCATGAAATACATGAATAACCAGGACCCATGATCACACCACAGAACTTTTGCTACTTTGATTAAGTAAAACATGCCACTTGCATGGAATATTTTTAATCTTCAATTTTGCGTTCATTGGAGAGACCATAGGTTTGATTTGGAAATAGTAGTTGAAGAGGAAATTTGCAAGCAACAATCTGAAGGAAGAATAAAAAGAAGCAATGCCAAAATCTCAGAAGTGATGAAAACCAGGATAACTGTCAAGTATTTTATCAATGTTTTGTTTTCCTCCTTTGACCATCTCAAATCATGATTCCTTTGAGCCCATACAAAGATAATGGTCCACGCCAATACCACAATGATTTTTGATACCGTACTCATTCAAATTAATGAAGTCTCTTTTGACGCTAAACTGTATTGGGATAATTTCTGAGTACTGGAATTGAACTTTGACTCGGAAGCAATCGTTAGAGTCATCTTGGTTTCCATATGAGTTGTTGTTCGATTGTTCTGGTTTCTGTAAATTTCCATATGCGTTGCTATTCGATTTTTCTGGTTTCTGTAAATTTCCATATGCGTTGCTATTCGATTGTTCTGATCTTGATCTCAATGCGGACAATTTAAATTAAAATGCTTTCAGCTGCCAAAATAATTCATGATGAGATCCAAGGGTGACTACTCGATCAGAGAGAATTTGAACGTTAAAGCCGAACAGAGTTTTTTTGTGCACTATCCAGCATCAAGCAATGACTACCAAAAACATAGGCTTACCTATGTAATGAAGGCACTAAAGATCCCTATTGATGTGTCTCTAGTTTATGATAAAATATAATCAAGATTGTTTGCTCTTGTTCTCATCATTGTTGCCGCATGGTGATTAAATAAAATTTTGAATTTATTTTTGCTACAGTAGCATGGAACTCTTTTGAACCACGTCCCTATTATCTTCAAGAAAACCAAGAAAAACCTCCCTCGGAATATTTAGTTACTCTGAATATTTAGTATGGCCAGACAGATCATGTAAGAACTCTGATAAATGAAAAAAATGAAAACAAAACTGTAAGAACAATGACTTTCAATGGCTGTTTGTGAAACCATCCAGGTATCCTTCTAGCACTTATGGCCAGACAGATCATGTAAGAAATCTGATAAATGAAAACAATGAAAATAGAACTGTAAGAAGAATGAGTTGTAATTCATATAACTAACCTGGATATATTGGCAACTATTTTGTGATGTTGTCTTCAAGTTTGCTGAATGGTTTGAAAGCTTAAGATGCAACTTCAATAGTGAGTGGACTTCTTTTATAGTTTTGGGCACTTGAATTTAATTGGTGGACATGGATGCACATGGATTGTAATGGCTTCATTATGAATGTGTGGTCTGGATTTAATTTGATGTGATCTAATGGTTGGGAATTGGTTATTTGTTGATCCATGTGCTTTGATCCGTTTTAATGAGAAATAGAGTGAGTTGGGTGTCATTTATTGCAGTTATTGGGTCTGGGTGTCATTTATTGCACAAAGTGGGTTTAAATGTTATTGGGTTGGGTGTCATTTGTTGAACATAGGGTGTTTAGTTGTTGAACAACACAGCAGTTATGGCTGACATACATTCCCTTTTGTTATGTGCAGGTAGGCATATTCCTTTGGGATGCAAAGCTGTAGTTCTGATGAGTGGGGGTTGAAGTGATTGATGCTTTGTACTTCTAGAATAGGCCATTTTGGAAGCCTTTATGGTTTTAGCTGTTTTCTAGTTGGGTCAATATGGTTTGCAGTTTTAACTAGTAAAATACTATTTATGGACAGTTGTGGGCCCAGTCAATGTATGGGGAAATTTTTGACATAAATTAATAACTATTTATACTTAATGTTATTTATTTTTGTTTAAATATTGGTTTCAAAAGTCTCAATTTATGGTAGTTTGGTGGGACCAATACTATATCAATTACTAGCCCCGGCATAACATTTGAACTCTCCCTAAATAACTCTAAATTCATTTATATGTTCAAAATATTTTTAAACAATAAAAAATTATAATTTTATGAGTTAGATAATATTTTAAGGTTTTGTCAAAATAAAAATTGTTGAATAATTTGTTTCCAAAATACAAAATTGAAAAGACATTTTCCAAAATTTCTAATTCTAATTAAAAAATAAATAATAATATTTCTTTATAAAAATCCATTATATTTACATTCCAATCTATAAATAATAATAATAATAATAAATTTAGATTTATAATACATTATAAGAATAGGAAGTTTATAGGAATAAGTATATGTACTCTGATTGTCTTACATTTTAGAGCTTTTTCAGAAATATTTTTCAATTAAAATTTAAAAAAATTAGAGACTTAAACTTGTAAATGTTTCAAAAGTTTCTCATTAGATTGAATTTATTTATATATTTTAAATTAGTTAAGAAAAAAAAATATTCTAATTTCAAAAGTAAAATAATTACACTATACATTGAAAAACAATTATGCACGGACAAAACAATTTGGGTGGAACAGGTCACAGATGAAACAAGTTGGAAATTATCTTAAAAGAAATCTGCATGGAGTCTCAAGGTGATTGAAGTGGCAGGTTAGAACCCTAAAAAGTTATGATCCCTCAACATGCATCCGTGATTTTATTTTATAATGTCATACAATGAACGCCATGTGGTACAGTGATGGGATTGTTTTTTTGTGTCATACGGTGAATGCCATGTGCTACAATGATGGGTTCCTACTGACGGGTAAGGACGATTTAAACAATGATGGGTTTCTGCTGACGGGTAAGGATGATTTAAACAATGATGGGTTCCTACTGACGTGTTATATAACATCCAAGCTATGCGTTAAATAGCCCCACGTCTATCTGTAGGAAATCATTGTTTAAATCATCATATGTACGGATGTTTCTTTTCGTATGAACCAATAGGATTTCATAGCCTTCAATTTTAGAGGCAGGAATTTGTTTTTTTTTATCTAGCTGGTTGAGAGGTGCTTTCTGCACCCCTAAAATGATTTGGTTAGTTGAGAGGTGATTTCTGCACCCTTAAAATAGAATGATAAAGATCTGTTCCTTTCATTTAATATTTAAGGTAATGCATTATATAACACCAGTTTTGTAAGATTTATTGTTCTCATTTACTTGCAGGTATGTATAATATGACACTAGTTTTCAATACCCCGGAGGAGAAGGATCTCCAGATGTGCATCAAGATGGGCGATGATAGAAAGTACCGTGTCTCAGGTGAAGGTATGGTTGTGTTTCAGAGGGAGCATGGAGCTCCTCTCACCCTTACTGATGTAAAGTACGTACCAGGTCTAAAGAAGAATCTTGTGTCCATTGCTATGCTAGAAGATAAAGGCTATGATGTAGTCTTTAGTCAAGGAAAGCTATTACTGAGGCATGTCGGCACTGGACAGACTAAGTGAATTGGGATTCGAGTAAATAATCTCTACAAGCTGGAGGTAGATGACTGTGCTGCACTGATTTCCAAAGCAAAGGTGGTGCAAAGCCAAGATGTTAGTGAGCTATGGCATAGAATATTGGGCCACTTGCATCACGAGGCCTTGAAGATCATACATCAAATTTCTACCAGACTACCCAAGGGAAAGCTGGATCAAGTGGATACATGCAAAGGTTGTACCTTGGGTAAGTATGTGAAAGCTTCCTTTCAAGATCGAGACAGCAGTGTTGGAGAAATCCTAGAGAAATCCTAGAGCGAGTTCACTCAGATGTATATGAACCATTCTCTACAGCCTCCACTGCTAAACAAAGGTACTATTTTATTTTTATTGATGATCTTTCTCGTAGATGTTGGATCTACTTTATGCAAAAGAAGGATCAAACCTTATTGAGGTTTTGTGACTTTAAAGCCTTGGCAGAGACATAATCTAGAAAGAAAATAAGAGCCTTGTATAGCGACAATGGTGGAGAGTATGTCTCCCAGTAGTTTAAAGACTTCTGTGAAGTAGAAGGGATTAAATGGGAGTTGACAGCACCTCATAACCCACAACAGAATGGGGTGGCCAAAAGGAAGAATCGATCTATTGTGGGAGCAGCTCGTGCGATGTTGCATGACCAAAGCCTACCACTTCATCTGTGGGATTATGCATGCAATACAATAGTATACTTGTGGAACAGAAGTCCTCACCGTATATTGGGGACGAAGACACCTATGGAGGCCTTTTCCGGGAAGTGACCAAATGTGAGTCACTTCAGGATCTTTGGATCATCAGTTTTTTTCCATGTGACCAAAGATGCCTGAAAGAAGCTAGATCCCACAGCTGAGATGGGGGTGCTTGTGGGGTACGCAGATACACCCCAAAACTATCAGGTGTTCCTACCTACTAGTCAGACGACTGTGGTACATAGAGATGTGAAGTTCAACGAGCAGAAAGCCATGCGAGTATCACCTGAGAGGGAGCTCAAGTTGCATGTAGATGAGGAACTCTCAATTCCAAAGGATGAGGAAACTCAGGATGATGCAGAACAGCCACATGCAGAGGATCTGGTAGTGGAGACATCCACTCGTGCATAGTCTTCTAGAGATGGGCGAAAATGCTCACGGGAAGCTGACAGGTTGATGCTAGATGCACAAGAGAATGTGGGGCAGCCATCCTCTTAGTGCAGACAGAGGAGATCTCCCAGGTGGTACACTAGTTACATGGCCCTGGTTGGGGAGTGTGTAGCAACCGAACCTTCCTCTTTTGAGGAAGCAGTCTAGCAACTATTCTGGGCTAATGCAATGGTAGAGGATTATGACTCTATCATTCGGAATAGTGTGTGGGATGTTTTCCCAAGAACAGCAGACAAGTCAGTGGTGAGTTTCCAATGCCTTTACAAGGTAAAGCAGGTAGTTGATGGCAGTGTTGAGAAACATAACGCAAGGTTCATTGCCCGTGGTTTCTCACGGGTCGAGGGAATCGACTATGATGAGACTTTTGCTCCTATAGCAAGGTACTCATGTATCAGATCGATGTTGGCACTATCAACTCAGATGGGTTAGAAGATCCATCAGATGGATGTGAAGGCGACATTTCTCAATGGGAAGATTGAGGAAGATGTGTACATTGAGCAGCCTGAAGGATTTGAGACCTTCGATCATGAGTCACATGTGTGCTGACTCAAGCAAGCATTTTATTGGTTGAAGCAAGCACCCCAAGCTTGGTACACCAGGATTGACAGCTATTTCACCGGGTTGGGCTTCACAAAGAGTGACGCATATGTGAACCTCTACCACATCATGGTAGAAGGTAAGCCCTTGATAATTGTACTTTATGTTGATGATCTGACCTTGACGGGTGATGATAAGTTGATCAAGTCTTGTAAGGAGGGCCTTGCAAGAGAGTTTGAGATGAAAGACATGGGCCTCATGCACTATTTTCTAGGTATGGAAGTGTGGCAGAAGGATGGGGAAGTATTTGTGTCTCAAGGCAAATATGCTAATGAGATACTCAGGCAATTCCACATGGAGATGTGCAAGCCCATGTAGACTCCTATAGCTAGTAAATGCAAGAAGGAGGATGCTACTTTAGGTGAGGTAGTAGCTGCTACTGTTTATCGGCAACTTGTGGGTTCACTCATATATCTAGTGAACGCACGAACAGATTTGTGCTTTGCGGTGAACCAACTAAGTCAAGCTATGGTTCAGCTGACCAAGCTATTTTGGAAGGCAGTGAAGCATGTGTTGAGATACCTCAGAGGGGCATCTGAATATGGATTGTGGTATAGATGGACAAAGGGAGTGAAGCTTTAGCGCATCACGGATGTTGATTAGGCAGGGAGTCCATCAAACCGAAAGAGCACTTTTGGACGAGTCTTCAACCTTGGTTCAGTTGCAGTTTCCTAGTACAATAGGAAACAGAGGTCAGTTGCACTTAGCTCAGCAGAGGCTGAATACATGGCTACCAGTCAGGTAGCATGTGAGGCCATTTGGATGCGGAAGATTCTAGTGCGATTGTTTGGTTAGATGATGGATCCTATAGTGATATCTTGCGATAATCAGAGTTGCATGAAACTCTCTCAGAATCCAGTGTTTCATGATAGGTCCAAGAACATAGATATCTAGTACCATCATCTTCAAGAGGATGATGATATTGCTGCATATTTCGACCAAGGAACAAGATGCAGATATTTTGACTAAGGCATTGTCAAAATGCAAGTTCGAGTTCCAAAAAGACAGGATTTGGGTGACTGATAATCCCTTTCTTGTTGAGAGGGAGTGTTGAAAGTAGCAACAAGAAATGCTAAAAATAGCACTTCCATAACTAGCATTTTGGGATACCTTCCTATTTTAGTTAGTCCCTAAACTAAAATAGTGAAGTAAAATTTGAATTTGATCTTAGCAGCTATTTGTAAATTAATTAATTAATTCATCTTGAGTTAATTAGTTAAGGAAAAATAAACATGAAGTCTATTTGTGGACATGCAATAGTTATTCCTTTGATTAAGGGATTTATCCATTAGTTAAAGAGATAAGAGTGAGTTGTAATTAGTTAGCTCAATTAACCGAGTTAAGTCTAGTTAGATTAGTTCCAGCAGTTGGAGGAACTGTTGTGAGTTCATTCAGTTAATGCTCTCATGCATGTAACTACTGCATTTCAGATAACTAAATGTTATCTCATAAATAACTCATGCATGTCAGTTATGTCAGAGATACAGTTGAGATCAGATGGAGGGAAAATGTACTATCAGTTGCAAGAATATTCTATTGTGAATATCTCTTGCATGCAGAAGGAATTTATTCCTTGTAGATTGCACAGTTACTTCTTCAGTTTAGTGAGTGTGATGAGGCCAATTCACACATGTGACACCATTGGACCCCAAGGAATATTGCACAAGGAAATAGGAGGCTTGGAGGGTTATGGATAGACATATTTGTTGTCTGTTCAGTCTGTGAGCGGTATTCTGAGATTGTACTGAGAGCTGGTTGGTTTACAAGCTAAGACTTTGTGTAATCTCAGATATTTTCCACTTGTATGATAATACAGAGGGTGGGGTTTTAGGTTGAGGCTTTTCCCAATGTTTATCTTCTGTGTTCATGTGTGTTTGCTTCACTTCTCAGTTATATGTATTCTTGTTTGATATTGCTCATTGAAGATTAAGCTTCCGCAAAGTTTGATTGTAGAAGTAGATCTAGTATATTGCTTTAGAACATTGCATTATCAGTTGATCTACAGGTTAAATTTATACAAAAATTGCTTCTAACTCTAGCCAAAACCCCCACATTTGGCTTAAGAGAGGTTGGCATAAGGATGTCTAATATTAGCTAGACCATTGGGGGGTAAAGGAGGAGATCATCTCAGAGAATAAGGATAATATTAAAATTATTATTACTTCCAAATTTAAGGATAAATTGTGGGATAATAAGGAATTAGAGGGGAGAAGGAGGCTAAGGTATTCTAAGAAGGCGATCAACACCACCCTTGATAACCAGAATTAAGTTTATATCTTGACCACTGCTAAGAAGGAAATGAACATTGCTAAGATAAGAACTAACTCTCATAAGCTTCAAAGTGAAACTAGGCATTTTTTTATTTCCAAAATACCTTGGGACAAAGAGTCTGTCACCTTTGTGATACTAAGAGGGTTGAAGATGAAAAACACTTTCTCCTGGATTGCCTAACTCTTACTCACTTCCATTCTAATTTTCAAAATATTTTCCACACTACCAACCTTCTTGACTTGTTAAGTCAACAAAACTATGCACTTCTTTCCTTTCTTTTCAATCACATAAATAAAATGTTAAAGTTTCTCAATTCATCACTTTCTTTCTTAAGGTCCTATCAGCCATATTATTCATAGTGGATGCCTTTTTTCATCATCATTGTCATCATTGTCACTACCAACCTTCTTGACTTATTAATTCAATAAAACTATAGTGATCTAGGAGTGTTTTTCTTGACTTATTAAGTCAACAATACTATAGTGATTTAGGAGTGCTTTTCCCCCTTCTTTTCGATCACGGAAATAAAATGTTAGAGCTTCTTAATTAATCTTTTTCTTTCTTAAGGTCTCATAGCATCGTCATTGTGATCTAGGATTGCTTTTCTCCCTATAAAATGTTATAGTTTCTTAATTTATCTTTTTCTTTCTTAAGGTCGTCATCATCATCATCATTCTTAAGATTCGTCATCATCGTTGTCATCATCATCATCATCATTCTTAAGGTCCGCCACCATCGCCGCCACCTTTTCTATAATAATTAATTCATAACATTTTATTAGATTAATATTTTTTAATAAACAAATTGATTCGAAGATTTAAATCTAAATTAATTTTCACTCACACAATTTTACATACCACAAACATTTCTTCTTTTTTTTTTGCTAAGAGTGGGACTTTCTATTAATATAGCTAAGATGCATAATTTACATGGAGACGCACCAGCTTTGTGAGAGTTCATCAGGTAGCTGGGCTGGCAGAATTCCGAACCTAACACCCAAAACCATGAAAAGCCCGAACAAGACAATCGAGGAGTTGATACCAGTCACTTTGGACATATAGTGACCATGAAACCTGCTAGTCATGTTGTTGTGCATCAAATGAAAACTTGAATGCCTTAGATCTTAGGCCCACAAAACTGCCACATGTGACCCGTCACAGGTCCACAAAACTGCAACCAAAGACTAACCTTAATCTTCATTAAACTTGTTGGCCCGAAGACTATGCGATCTGACCTTCCAATATCCAACGATCACGCGCTTCTTTCGGGCCGACGTTAGTCCCACAAATTAACCCTTTTTATGGACCTGAAGAGAACCTTAGGTCATCTCTCTAAACTTTTTCAAGTCTGAATCGCTGAACACCACTTGCACGATCAACCTCCATCGTTGATCAACCCATCGTGGATTCAACGGTCCACGCTGATATTGGGTGGGTAAGTAGCGTGAGAATTAACCACCCAAAAAAGCGATTTCCTCTTTCCTCCCCATTGCTACATGTCGCTTGATGAGTGGAATCGAAGGATTTCCTCAAAATACTAGTTACTAATTAGACCCCGCCCAAAATACCACTTGTGGTTTGAGAAAATATCACCTCGCGAATTAAATTGCGCACTCTTTCGCCAAGCGATGACTGTTGATCAAACCCATCAGACGGTTCTCGTTCCTTCCTCCCAGTTTCTCTGCCATACTCCATTTTGATGTGTCAAAGGACGATCCAACCTGCATCATTCCAGAGTTAGTCCTCACGCCACTGCATCCTTGGTCTTCCTTCGTTGATCTCAACCTTCCCCATAAATCCGATGGAATGTTGATCTTTGGACTGCGACCAGTACCATCTTCAGACTATAGCCAAAATTGGCAGACAGTTTGGGTTTCCCTATCCTCCCACCTATCCCCTGATCCTCTTCAATCCATCTTGTCAACCCATAGCTCCATGTCTTTGTTCGCCTAATAGAGATAGTCCTTTAACAGTTTGTCTGGGGGTAACAATTCCCAAGCATGTCGAGTATCCTTTTTGTTATTGATTACTCCTTCATTCGCCAAATGATCCGCTAACATTTTAGCTTTTCTTTTAACATGGAAAAAGCTTACATTTTTTAAGGTTTGCAGGTGGGAGTAGATATGGTGAAAGACCTGCGAAAGCCTCCAATTCTTTGACACTTTATCTGGTGATGTGCCATCACATATTTTCTTGGCCGCTCTAATAAGCAATTCCGAATCTACTTCAATGATTACATTATGTGAATTTGAATCCAATAAGATTTCCAAGCATTGGTCTAGGGCCATGAGCTCCGCCATGTTATTAGTGGCCTTCCCCAAGTGGCCATGAGAGATCTTCTTTATTTGACCCCGTTCATCTCTTATAACACCCCCAAAGCCAGCTAACCCTGGGTTGCCCTTAGATGCTCTGTCTATATTGACCTTTAAAAAACCATAAGGAGGAGGCTTCCAAATGTTTATATCTGCATTTATTTGGCTCACTCCCTTAATTATGCCTTGTGGGCCTATGGACTGGACACCCAAATGTAGTAGAATACTTGCGTCTTGGGGTAGAGGAGGGTCCTTGTGGAGTGTCCTCAACAAGATTCTGACTGTGTCTTTGAGCTGCCTCAAAATTTGGTCAATTATGTGTTGGGGCTTTCTTTCTTTGTTCTTGAAGATCTAACTATTGCACTATTTCCAAACATTCCAAATGACAAAGCCTGGAACTAGAGTCCAGGCTTTATTAATGATTTCATTCCCTGAGAAGTTTTCCCTCCAATTCTTCAAAGTGTTGGATATGTTGAGTTTGTCCCTATCTGTGTGTCTAAAGATTGAGGCCACCCATTCCCACACGATAGAGGTGAAAGTGTAGAGGTTGAGAAGATGATACATTGTCTCCTCGTGTGAGCCACAAAGGTACCATTTGGATGGTCCAGTGAAGCCTTTTTTTAGGAGACTCTCCCAAGTTAAGATTTTGCTTTGATGCACTAGCCAAATGAATAATTTTATTTTCATCCAGTGGGGGCTTTGCCACAGTTTCTTCCAAACTTGATCAGGATTTAGATAGTTAAATCATGTTACTGCCTATTTAGCTTCTTTGAGGTTAAATTTACCTTCAATGTTCTTACCCCATCTTAGTTGGTCAGGCAAGGAGGATACCAGAATCCTCCTATGATCTAGATCTTGGGTAAGAGATTCTCTTGGGCCTTCAGAGGACTCTCCCCACTGTGGCCTAGATCCTTCCAATTTCTCCATTTTCCACTATTCCTTTCTTGGTCCCAGAAGTCTTTTACCATAAGTAGAGCTGTGTTGTCTGTGTCATTCTTGAGAGCTGATAATTCATCCTTATACAGGTTGGGTTTGTGTTGCCAGTTGTCCTCCCAAAATCTAGCTAGGTTCGCACCTCAAATTTCCCAGAAACTATGTTGTTGAACAATACTTTCTTTTCCCAGGCAAGGTTCTAGATGTGGGAGCCCTTAATATGCCCTGACATTCTAATGTGATCCTTCACCTGCCAATGGTTGGCATATTTTTGTTTCCAAAGCTTAGCCTAGGGAGTTGTCGATTCCTTGATACATCTACACCATAGTTTAGCTCCCGAAACTTTGTTGAGGGTTTGGGGTCATGAAGCCCAAGAAACCATAGCTCTTGGGTTTCCAGATCTTGTCCTAGGCTAATAAAGCCCATTTATTTTTCTCTTCTCCTCTGCCTCGTAGAAAATCCCTTTGTATGCTCCTGATCTGTTGCTTAATACCTTTAGGAGCAAGAAGAGCTAAGAACATGAAAATAGGAATTGCATGCAAGACTGCCTGTTTGAGCACAAGTCACCTCGCCAAATTTAGTGACCTGCATGTCCATTTTTTGATATTTTCGTGAAGTTTATTTATTATTGGCTCCCACACATTCTTGCTAAGAGGTTTATCTGTAAGAGGTATGCCTAGATATTTGGAAGGTATTTTTTCCCTTTGAAACCCAAGAATTATAGTAATGTTTCTTTGAATAGCAATGTCAGTGTTAAAGAAAAAAACTTTGGATTTGTTGAGGCTTACCAGAAAGTGTTGCCTGAAAATTAAATAGATGTCAGAGTATCCATGCCCTGTGGTCCGTAGGGGGTGTATTAATGGAGCTATAGAGGTGGAAATAGCTCTTGCTCGACAAAACATCTCTTTCCAGTGCTCCGCATGTAAAGGATAAGTGATTTTATCTTATAATGTAACTTCAGTGCTCTACGTGTAAAGGATAATGAATGCCTGGCATGGGAAACACAACCAACGAAAAAACATCTCTTTCCAGTGCTCAGTGTGTAAATGATAATGAATGCCCGGCATGGGCAACACAACCAACGACGAAACGTCTCTTTCCAGTGCTTCCCATGTAAAGGGTAAGTGATTTTATCTTATAATGTAACTTCAGTGCTCCGCGTGTAAAGGATAATGAATGCCCGGAATGGGCAACACAACCAATGATGAAACATCTCTTTCCAGTGCTCCGCGTGTAAAGGATAATGAATGTCCGGCGTGGGAAAGACAACGAACGACAAAACGTCTCTTTCCAGTGCTCTGCGTGTAAAGGATAATGAATGCCCGGCATGGGCAACACAACCAATAATGAAACGTCTCTTTCCAGTGCTCCGCGTGTAAAGGATAAGTGATTTTATCTTATAATGTAACTTTAGTGCTTTGCGTGTAAAGGATAATGAATGCCCGGTTTGGGCAACACAACCAACGATGAAACATTTCTTTCTAGTGCTTTGCATGTAAAGGATAATGAATGCCCGACATGGGCAAACAACAATAAACGGCGAAACATCTCTTTCCAGTGCTATGCGTGTAAAGGATAATGAAAGCCCGGCATGGGCAACACAAGCAACGATGAAACGTCTCTTTCCAGTGCTCTGCGTGTAAAGGATAAGTGATTTTATCTTATAATGTAACTTCAGTGCTTCACGTGTAAAGGATAATGAATGCCTGGCATGGGCAACACAACAAACGATGAAACATCTCTTTCCAGTGCTCCGCGTGTAAAGGATAAGTGATTTTATCTTATAACGTAACTTCAGTGCTCCTAGTGTAAAAGATAATGAATGCTCGGCATGGGCAACACAACCAACGATGAAACATCTCCTTCCAGTGCTCTGCGTGTAAAGGATAATGAATGCCCGGCATGGGCAACACAACCAATGACGAAACATCTCTTTCTAGTTCTCCGCGTGTAAAAGATAATAAATGCCCGGCATGGGCAACACAACAAATGAAGAAACATCTCTTTCCATTATTTGTTGCATCATATAGTGAACGCCATGTGCTACGATCATGAGATTCTTTTTGTGTCATACAGTGAATGCCATGTGCTACAATGCTGGGATTCTTTGTTATATCATACAGTGAATGCGGCCATGTGTTACAATGATGGTGTCACGCCCCTACACCTGCGGTAGTCTTTCAACTACTTATAGCGAGGTGCGGCACTACCAATCGTTTTCTTTTCACCAATACTTACTATTGTAGACTATGCCTAACATTCCATTTATCCTACTTAGTTTGTGTTTCGCAACCAAATATTATTAATGTGTTCCTTTATACAAGTGAAAGCCCATAACATTCACATAAACAACATTATACAGAAGAAATGCACAACAGTATAAAGGGAGGGGCAACTCCCTGCAATACGAGTCTGCCCAAATCAATATATTATTCATTGTTACAAAGATTTACAAGTAAAATATTGGAAAACCCTAAATTTACACTTAGCCAATTTTCAAACATCGGCAAACTCGGTTGCCCAGCTCATTGGCGGCTCCACACGGTCGCTGTACGACTCACCAACCCTTTGTTCACCTCATTGCATGATCGTGTTGTTTGCCCAACTTGCATGCGTCTCGTCGTAACCAAGTCGCCACACACGGGCGCCTCTACCTGAGACACACCTTTGTTCACAATCTCAACACTTCACCCAGTTGCATCATGCACACTTGGACGATGGGCGGACGCTCACCCGAGTCACCCAAGAACCCATGCCAAGTTGTCGCACAAACCGGGCGCCCAGCAATGTTTCATTGATGGGCGCTCCTACACATCACCCGGACGCCACACACTCCGTGCACGCCTTTCTCCAACCGGCGGGTGACCCTGCCTGTGCCCTTCACCCAAAACCAAGAAAAGTGACTTAGCTTCATGCGGCCTTGCCCAAGAATGGGCGCATCACCAAACTACTCCTTCCTTCTTTGCGTCCACACACTTAGACCTGCGCCTTTCTCCTTTTCATGAGAAAATATGCTTGTTGAGCGATCGTTCAAATGAGCCATCGGATGACTTGTTTATACAGGTGGCAGGGCGAGTTGGTCTACCCGGCCGACTCATCTTCCACGCCTTAACACACCCACACTTCTTTTCAATTACGCCGTCGGCTTGCTTCAAGTCATGGGTCGGCTCCATAGCTCCCAAACCATGCTTCCACACATATATAACAACTTTCCCTCATTTATCATGTGTTCAGAACTCCACGCATACACAAGTTTGAGCTCAAACTTCTCTTAAACCGCACGCCGAAGGGATAACCAGCTCGTCGCACGAACGAAATGACTGCAAGTCCTTACAGATGGGTTGCTGCTGACGAGGAAGGATGATTTAAACAATGATGGGTTCCTGCAAGACGATTTAAATAATGATGGGTTCCTACTAACGTGTTATATAACATCCAAGTTATGCATTAAATAACCCCACTTGTATCAGTAAGAAATCATTGTTTTCATATGTACGGGTACGAATGTCTTCTCAGACCCTTTAAATATTTTATTTATTTTTTAAACATTCTTAGAAACTTTAAATATTTTATTTATTTTTTAATATTTAGATTTGATTTAAAATTGGATAGGGGAGGGACGCCATTACCTGTGCGCCCTCCCCTCCACCTGACCTACAAGCATGTGGATAGCACGCGACGTTGTATGACACACGTCCAGCTTGGACTACCACATGTTGTGCAACATGTCAGGCCATAAAACTGCAACTGCTGACCTCTCGCTCGCTCGTTTCTGCCTTTACGCCACAATGTGTGGTTTACCTGTGGGTTTTCTGTTCGGGGCCAGTGTTTGTTCGAAGCCCTCCACCGACAATGGCATGGGAGGGCTCCATTACCTGCGCATGATGTCCACCATGGTTGAGATCATGTCCACCATTGTTTGCTTGCACGAATCCATGGTTGGAACAGGGTTTCTGTTGTTCTTGTGGTTTTCCGCCTGCAATTGTTGTTCAGTCTGGACCACCGGTGGTTTAGGGTTTCCTCGGTGGTTGTTTAGTTCACGCTATTTGTTGTTCAGGGAGGAGCCAATACCAATTTCAGCCAGTTCAAGGTCAAAGGTGGCATTTATAGGTAATTGTAGGTTTTGATGGTTTTTGTGTGGTTTTTTTGGTTTTTTTTTCTCCATTTTCTAATTTCCCACTTGTTGCGGGTGTTGCAGGTGTGGCGAGTTCTGGACTTGGACATGGCTTCTATCTGGTAGGATTTTAATCCTACCAACCAATTTTTGATGTGTTTTTCAACACCTCACCTTGTTTATTGGATTTTTTGTTAAATTTGCAGACAGGTTTTGGGTTTTGTCAATTAAGCCATGGGATGTTGTTGCTTTTCTGACCTGTATCACTAAAAATCAGTTTTATCAATTAAGCCATGGGATGTTGTTTCTTTTCTAACCTGTATCAGTACTGCAACTCCTCTGTAGAGTTATGTCATGGGATGGGTTCGATCCTTTATACTCGTTTTCATGTAGCTCCAATGTTGGTAAATCATTATGTTTTTTTGAAAAATCTGATGCTGATATTACCAATCTATACCTTGATTAGGGTGAGTCAAGTCATCTACTTCATATCTTTGAAGTTTGATCTGTGAATTTTCAAGAGTCGATGGAATGAGTGCTTAGAAATGATCAAGTTTTATCTTTTTTAGTAATGAGTTTTGTTCATTCAACTTTTGTTTGGTTTGATGTTGTTCGGAGAGGCAGACCCGATTGTCCCTAGGGACTTATTTCGGTTTAGATGCAAGTTTCCGAGAGCGAGGTTTTTTGTCAAAATCACCTGGATTTTTTCCTTCACTTTAATTCTTTTCTGGCAAACATAAACTTGCATTGTTGCTGCCTTTTGTCAATAATCCCTGCAAGTATCTTAATGGTTTACATAATGATATAGTACATGACTTGCTAGTAGATTTTGAACTTCAATCAATACCGACTTGTGCCACCTTGTTCAATGAACAAAAGAGGGCTTCATAATTAGCTGTGAAAAGCTTGGGCTAAGGATGCCAGTGTGGTAGTTTAATGCTTTCTTGCTTTGCTCATTTAGAAAATGTAATCAATGGAAAGAAACTCTTGTAATGAAAGTTCTCGTTTTGGTCTTGCGTGTCTAGTGCATTTTGCAGGATCTTATTAGTGAGATACCTCACCTAGTTCGACCCTATTTTGGATGCATAGATCTTACCCATGTGAACCACCTGTTTTGAATACTCACCCTTTTGGTAGATCCATAGCACCCTTTTGGTAGACGACTGTGCTATGTTGCTAACTGATAGATTACAAATACAACCTATATTTTAGGAATGGTTTTTGACTTTCTTGCCATATTATAGGCTGCCTTTCAATATTGGAGCGTGAATAGAGAATGTTTTAATGAAATCCTATTCCTCCTTGGATATCGTTTGCATTTATGGGAATTTTCTTCTGTAACCAAATTCCTCCATGATAGGTTTGCAATAGTAACAACCTTACAGTCTTTATCATCATCAAAGAGTTTCCAAAAGATGGGATAGGCAAGAGGATGGTAATACTGGATTTGAATAATCGATTGAATGACATGAAAATATTGGTCTTCACATCCTTCAATTTAACTGCTTTGGATCTTGAGTTTAGATGTGCCCAAAGAGATTATTTTATGTTCGAACTCATGTAATTTAACAAATCTGACCCTATTGACATATCTTTTATTGTTTCAACTGCCTTTCGAGCTTCTGTACCATTCCATATAGTTTATTAGTGCTTGCAGTAGCTTGGGTTAGGTCCCTAAAGACTATCTCCCATGTCTGCCTATGCCATACAATTTTGTCTACCACATGCATTTTGTTTGTTTCCTTGGAACAATTCTTAGCTCAATTATTTTAAAACTATATATGACTACATATTTGATTATATTAAAATTAGATTTGTTGGATTTATTTACTTATTTATGGTTAAGAATTTATTTGCAGCTCTGTGTCTTATTATCCCAGTGTTTCAGGTTTTGTTCAACAAATTTAAATAATTATTACTTCAAAAATGAAGAAAATGACTTCAAAGAGTCCACTAGTTCCAATTGTAACTCTTTATGATCTTTTTGGAGTACATATGTTGTGCAAGCTTTAAGTTTAGTTCAGTTTTGAGGGTGCATGCATTGTCCATTTTTCAAATAGCGTACATCCTTAGGCTGTCCAAGGTGCTTTTATGGGAGTTGTCTATTTCTGGATGAGAGCTTAGTTCTATAGGAGGCACCAGCAGATTTGCCTGATGTGTAGTTATCCATGGAGCTAGGGTGTACTAGGTGTTTTGAGTAGGGTTAGGGTTTGACAGAGTGAAGCCAAGTTCTTATTGCACGTGTTTAGAGACATTATTTTACCTTATTCTGTTATCTGAGAAAGGAAATGTAGGGTGCGCCACTGTGTTGGTTAGTGAGTTTTGGTTTTTAGCTATTGTTGTGTATTAAATTCTTTCTGTATTCAATAGAAGATGGATGTGTTTGAGAGTTAAGATATTTTACAGAAGTATGTGCTTATAGGTAAGCTTACTTAGATCTAGGTTATTCTTTCAAAGTTGAAAAACTGCTTACAGTGGCCTGCTTTCTGTGATCCTTGTTGACTGCACTGAATAATTAGATCTGAAGCATATTGCTACTGTGACTTAATAAATACCATAAGAAAATAATAATAATCCCAAGACCATTGAAAATTGACCATAAGAGGCTAATAAAGTCATATGGTTTTCTATTGGTGACTTTCCAAGTGTTTTTCTAAGGTCTGGTATATGTTTTCTGATATCTGAAATATGCTTTTCAAGATCTAGTGTACTTGTTTCAGTAAGAAGAAATCAATTTTCTAAGGTTTAACATCCATAAGAAATCACTCATCAGTCTTGGGAGCATCATTTTGAAGCTAATGGTGAAGTATTAAGTGATTTATTTTGTGAAATATTGTTCATCTTTGCAGTGGAAAAAGAAGCCCCAAGACATAATATGAATTGATATAATAATTTCAAAAGGGGAATAAGTATCTAAGTTATCGTTGTAGCATCTTTTGTGGACTGATATCATCTCTCTTAAATATTTTAGAGGTTGGTGTATTTTTTGAGCCATTGGTTTCAGGTCTAACTATTATGTTTGCATCCATTGGGTGGCATACTTCATTGGTTTCTCTTTTTGTCTTTCTTATTTGAGCGTTGCATGTTTGCATCTCATCTCATTGACAAACATTACATTGAAATTCTGATTTGTATTTTTCATATAACACAACATGTTCTAGCTACTCTTCGGGAATATTAACTCTTGCATAATATATCCTTCCTATGCTTATCATCGTTCCAAAATTGTTGCATTATTAAAGTAGAGTAGGAATCTTAGCTCGCAAATAAAACTGCTTTACAACCAACCAAGCTATTGTTGGCTTTTCAATGTAGTGAATGCATAGAAACATAATGTTGTTAGTGTTTCAAAGCAATAAAACAACCTAGGTTGTAAGCTAGAATGTTTCTATGACAAGAAAAAGACACAATCCATCCAAAATCCACATCATAATGTTGTTACAGCCAAAAACATATGACACCCCTATTCTTTGTGGCCCTGAGAATCTTGAGTGCCAAAACTCCCTGAGTTACCTTCTTGAGCCACGTAGGTTGGCCTACCTGTCAAGGGTTGATTAGGAAATGGTTGATTGCTGCCATATGATTGACTTCAATTTGCAGCTTCCAACCATGGACGTATTGAGTACCCATACCTCACATTTGCACTACTGACCCCTGCATTAAGTGGAGGTGTGTAATGAGCATACATAAAATTGGTACCAACTCTGGTAGGAATAAGGCAAGTGGGTAAACCCTCAGTTTGACAGTGAGGCACTTGAATGTTTATGAGATCTTGGAATAATGGTGTATTATCTTCAATGGAGTCCAATGAGTTTGAAATAATCCTGGTTTCATCGGCTATTTTTCTATCATTGTCAACCATATTGATCATCCCTTATTCCTTTTCAGGCTTTTGTTGTGCCTTTCATTTTTTCTTTTCCTGTCTTTCCATTTTCTTTTGTTGGTCCTTAACTTGCCCTGCTTTATCTCTTTCAATCCTTTCATCTGCTCGACGTTGTGCTGCAACAATCCTTGCTGCCTTCTTCTCCTTGACTAAATCCTTCTTTTTCTGTTTTAATTCTTGCATTTCAAATTTCTCTTTTTTAGACTCAACTAACAGGTTTATATAGTCCTCTGAGGTGAGTAACTGTGAGCTTTGGCCTAGACGAAGACTACCCGGTGCACCTTGCTTTTTTTTCATTGATACTCTTTGTACTGGTAGCTTTAGGAACCGTCCAAGTGTCTTCTCCACCCCTCCCACCTGCATTCCATTGCTTGGTACTTCCCTTTCAGTATCTGTTGGAACTGATTGAACTATATCATTATCTTCATTTGATGCCTCATTATGTCCTTCATCTTCTTCCATTGATCTATTGTCCACAAAAAATTTCATTTTCATTTCTGCTGGTTGTGAGGGCATGTTCATGGTTTCTTCATTGCTTGTTGAGACACTATGTGCATTCATATTGATCATTGCTTCTGCTAGCCATGAAGGTGGGGTTACTTGGCCTGGCAATGTCAATTGGTCATTGTCAACTGCATGTTCAACAATATCATTAACAATATCAGCAACAGGAATTTCATGTTCTTGAGTTGGTGGAACGATCTCCATGTTACTACGAATTTGTTCATTGTTATATTGTGTTTCACATACAGTTTCATCGTCTTCAGCATATAAGTGTCCTTGAGATAGGGAAATCATATTACCAGCTGCAACAACATCATCTTGGTCATCTACCTCTTGCACTTCAACACCTCTTTGGGCATTCCCTTCTTCCTGACCATCCACATGAAATGCTTGGCTACAACCAGTATCATGCATAAGAGCATCATAGTTTAGTGGCCAGATTCTTGTCCTCCTAAAGCCAACCTTGATATTTGATGGTGTCAAAGCCCTTTTAAAATCTTTACTTGCAAGCTTTGCTAGCTCAAACCTTTTCACCTCAACCCCTGGATTCTTTGCCATCCATGCAGTGCGCTCCGACCTGAAATAGTTCTTGAAAGGGCCAAACACACTAACATCAAGGGGTTGTAGTCTGTGAGTGGTATGAGCTGGCAAAGTCAACAGGTCGATGCCTAAATGGTTTGCTTCCTCAATTGTTTGTACAGCCATGTGGTTCCCATGGCCATCTAATATCAAAAGGTGTCTGTTGTTAGGAAAGACGCCACCTAGTACTGATGCAGCAAAGTGAAAAAGCTAACTTAGAAACAATTCTTCAGTCATCCATGCATGGGGATGTGCAACCATGCATGCACCTGGTTCACAGTTCTGTATATAGTTTTTCGTTGATTTTTACTTGAATAGATAAAATCCTGGGATTGAAGTACCAATTGCATTGACACAACATAAAATAGCTATCCACTCCCTGCTCTTGGGAAAAATCTTTGGCACATTTCGGCTCCATCTCTTGGCAATTACCCACATGCCACAATTCCTCCCTGCCTGTAAACTTGTTTCATCACAGTTCCATATATGGTCTGCTCCATAAAAATGTTTATCGTAAGCACTAGAAAGTGTGTCATAGAACTTTTGCACAACTGTAGGGCGCAAATTTAATGCTTTGACTCTTTCAAGGCCCTCAGCAGTACGCAATACAAGTTTTGGATGCCTTTTTTTAAACCCAAACCACCATGATTTAGCAGGAAACCCATCTTTGAATGGGTTTGGCCTCCCTTAACAGATTTGAGCAACTATTGATTTGAGTTGTATCAACTCTAGCCCATGTCCAAGTTGGGCCATCTCTTTACACCACTCAACCACCTCGGCCTCCTCCTTCTCAGTCATAACTGTAAGAGGCCCTCTACGTTTTGTATGAGTCAGTCCATTTATCCAATAATGTACTGATGAGGGAAGAATACCATGTTTTTTTGCAGATGCCCAAACTGAGTATCCATGAAACTCTATGTCGTCAATTGCAACTAACATTTGTTCTTTCTTCCATCCTCTTATAGCACTGATACTTTTACTTGAGCATGGCCCTTGGATTGTTGTTGATGGTGGTTCTGTGGCTGATGGTGTGTTAACATCAACTGCTGTCACATGGTCATCCTCAACAATGTTCCCTGGTGCATTTTTGGCATTGACATCAGCTAGCATGTCATCATCAGACAATGTGCATCAAAGTTGCGCACCCCTTGTCACTCTCCTGCCACTTCTCCTTGTACGAGCGGAGTAACTTCCTTTTGCCATAGATGCAACAACTTGTAAAATTATTGCATGCATTTAGACATTAGAATATTTGTAAATTATGCTTTATTACTTCTGCAAAAGAACTTTTCCTTTATTACAGGAAATTATCAACATGTATGTTATAGGAAATCGAATTGCATTACTTCGTAGTCTCTCATTGCAAGTTACTTCGTAGTCTCCCAATTGCCTGCCTGTTCATCAATTTAGCAACTTTAATATGGATTCAAGTAGGATTCTATGATAGTTGTTTCAAATATCATTTTCCATTTTTTTTGCTATTTGGCATTGCCAAAAATGTCTCAGTACTGCAACTTCTCCATTGCAGTCCATGGCCACCATTCCAGGTATTCATTTGTTTTCATAATGAGAGTAAATGTTTAACTTTCATAGGGCAGTGTCAAAATTTTGAAAATGTCGTTCCAAGTAAATCCATAGTTCATCAATTTAGTAACTTTTATATGGATTCAAGTAGGATTCTATGATAGTTGTTTCAAATATCATTTTCCATCTCTTTTGCTGTTTGGCATTGCCAAAAATGCCTTAGTACTGCAACTTCTCTGTAGAGTTATGTCATGGGTTCGATCCTTTATACTCATTTTCTTGTAGCTCCAATGTCGGTAAATCATTATGTTTTTTTGTGATGTTTTTTTAAAAAATCTTATGTTTGTATTACCAATCTATACCCTGATTAGGGCGAGTCAAGTCATCTACTTCATATCTTTGAAGTTTGATATGTGAAGTTTCAAGAGGTCGATGGAATGAGTGCTTAGAAATGATCAAGTTTTATCTTTTTTAGTAATGAGTTTTATTCATTAATCTTTTGTTTGGTTGGATGTTGTTCGAACTAGTAGACCCGATTGTCCTTGGGGACTTATTTAGATTTAGATGTAGGTTTCTGAGAGCGAGGTTTTTTGTCAAAATCACCTGGATTTTTTTCCCTACCTCTCTTCTTTATTTCGTGGGGGAGACCAGAACGATATTGGAACCCTTGGGGATGGCTTGATACTCTGTCTATCCCATTAAGGGTTCAGTGGTGAAGTGGGATTTTGTTTTTGTAATGGAGATGAAATTGTTTTGTGTTTCTGATGTTGTTTCTTGTTGATGTGGCCTAGATTCATTTGAAATTCTATTTTTTGCATGTATTAATAGCCTTACAATGGATCGGGGGTTTTGATACATAGCCTAAGTGTGTTTTCTTTAAACCCTTGTAAATATATCTTTTCCAGATTCCTGGCAGAGTCCATAATTATGTGTCGTAACTCTTCATGGTTTTCATGGAATCTGTATGTTGTGTAGGCTGACAATGCCACCCATTAATACCTAACCTAAGGTTTTTTGCTTTAAACTCTTGCAAATCTATCTGTGCCAGATTCCTTAAAGAGTCCACTAGTTCCAATTGTAACTCTTTATGATATTTGTGGAGTACATATGTTGTGTAGGCTTACAATGGCACCAAATGACCGACAATGTAACACATGCTTATAAATTCTTATAACCCAAACCCAAATTGATCTAGGAAATTTTGCAATTAAGCTATTTTTCCATGTATTCATCTGTTTTCATAATGAGAGTAAATGTTTAACTTTCATACGGAAGTGTCAAAATTTTGCAAATGTCATTCCAAGTAAATCCATAGTTCATCAATTTAGAAACCTTTATATGGATTCAAGTAGGATTCTATGATAGTTGGCATTGCCAAAAATGTCTCAATACTGCAACTTCTCATGGATTTTCAAAATTTTTCTTCGTTTTCCTGAAATAAGCAGTCAAAATTCACCTCCTAGGGCCACCTGCAAAAATTAGTTTTCACATTGATGGATTTACATTTTAATATTTTCTCTAGGTTTTGGATAGCACTCACAACCTCAAATGTCTAATATTCCTTATCTCACAAAGATGGGAGAATATTCCCACAAAAAATGAAGGATGTGAGAATGGAATACCATATCAAGGTGTCCATGAAATACATTAATAACCAGGACCCATGATCACACCACAGAACTTTTGCTACTTTGATTAAGTAAAACATGCCACTTGCATGGAATATTTTTAATCTTCAATTTGCGTTCATTGGAGAGACCATAGCTTTGATTTGGAAATAGTAGTTGAAGAGGAAATTTGCAAGCAACAATCTGAAGGAAGAATAAAAAGAAGCAATGCCAAAATCTCAGAAGTGATGAAAACCAGGATAGTTGTCAAGTAGTTTATCAATTTTTTGTTTTCCTCCTTTGACCATCTCAAAGCATGATTCCTTTGAGCCGATATCTCACTATAAGCACAACAAAGATAATGGTCCATGCCAATACGACAATGATTTTTGATACCATACTCATTCAAATTAGTGAAGTCCCTTTTGACGCTAAACTGTTTTGGGATAATTTCTGATTACTGGAATTGAACTTTGACTCAAAAGCAATCATTAGAGTCATCTTGGTTTCCATATGCATTATTGTTCGATTGTTCTGGTTTCTGTAAATTTCCATATGCGTTGTTGTTCGATTTTTCTGGTTTCTGTAAAATTCCATATGCATTGTTGTTCGATTGTTCTGATCTTGATCTCAATGCGGCCAATTTAAATTAAAATGCTTTCAACTGCCACAATAATTCATGATGAGATCCAAGGGTGACTCCTCGATTAGAGAGAATTTGAACGTTAAAGCCGAACATAGTTTTTTTGTGCACTATCCAGCATCAAGCAATGACTACCAAAAACATAGGCTTACCTATGTAATGAAGGCACTAAAGAGCCCTATTGATGTGTCTCTAGTTTATGATAAATTATAATCAAGATTGTTTGCTCTTATTCTCATCATTGTTGCCGCGTGGTTATTAAATAAAATTTTGAATTTATTTTTGCTACAGTAGCATGGAACTCTTTTGAACCGCGTCCCTATTATCTTCAAGAAAACCAAGAAAAAACTCCCTCGGAATATTTAGTTACTTTGAATATTTAGTATGGCTAGACAGATCATGTAAGAACTCTGATAAATGAAAATAATGAAAATAGAACTGTAATAACAATGACTTTCAATCGCTGTTTGTTAAACCGTCTAGGTATCCTTCTAGCAGTTATAGCCAGACAGATCATGTAAGAAATCTGATAAATGAAAACAATGAGAATAGAACGGTAAGAAGAACGAGTTGTAATTCATATAACTAACCTAGATATATTGGAAACTATTTTGTGATGTTGTCTTCAAGTTTGCTGAATGGTTTGAAAGCATAAGATGCAACTTCAATAGTGGGTGGACTTCTTTTATAGTTTTGGGCACTTGAATTTAATTGGTGGACATGGGTGCACATGGATTGCAATGGCTTCATTTTGAATGTGTGGTCTGGATTTAATCTCATGTGATCTAATGGTTGGGAATTGGTTATTTGTTGATCCATGTGCTTTGATCTGTTTTAATGAGAAATAGAGTGAGTTGGGTGTCATTTATTGCAGTTATTGGGTCGGGGTGTCATTTATTGCACAAAGTGGGTTTAAATGTTATTGGGTTGGGTGTCATTTGTTGAACATAGGTTGTTTAGTTATTAAACAACACAACAGTTATGGCTAACATACATTCCCTTTTGTTATGTGCAAGTAGGCATATTCCTTTGGGATGCAAAGTTGTAGTTCTGATGAGTGGGGGTTGAAATGACTGCTGCTTTGTACTTCTAGAATAGGCCATTTTGGAAGCCTTTATGGTTTTAGATTTTTTCTATTTGGGTCAATATGATTTGCAGTTTTAACTAGTAAAATACTATTTATGGACAGTTGTGGGCCCAGTCAATGTATGGGGAAATTTTGGACATAAATTAATACCTATTTATACTTAATGTTATTTATTTTTGTTTAAATATTGGTTTTAAAAGTCCCAGTTTATGGTAGTTTGGTGGGACCAATACTATATCAATTACTGGTCGCTGCACAACATTAGGAATCTCTCCCCTAGAATAACTCTAAATTCATTTATATATTCAAAATATTTGTAAACAATAAAAAAATATAATTTTATGAGTTAGATAATATTTTAAGGTTTTTTCAAAATAGAAAATGTTGAATAATTTGTTTCCAAAATACAAAAGTTGAAAAAACATTTTCCAAAATTTCTAATTCTAATTAAAAAATAAATAAAAATATTTCTTTAAAAAAATCCATTATATGTACATCCAATCATGATAATATAATAATAATAATAAAAATTTAGATTTATAATGCATTATAAGATAGGAAGTTTATAGGAATAAGTATATGTACTCTGATTGTCTTACATTTTAGAGCTTTTTTAGAAATATTTTTCAATTAAAATTTAAAAAAATTAGAGACTTAAACTTGTAAATGTTTCAAAAGTTTCTCATTAGATTGAATTTATTTATATATTTTAAATTATTTAAGGAATATTCTAATTTCAAAAGTAAAATAATTACACTATACATTGAAAAAAAAATTATGCACGGACAAAACAATTTCGGTGGAACAGGTCACAGATGAAACAGGTTGGAAATTATCTTAAAAGAAATCTGCATGGAGTCTCAAGGTGATTGAAGTGGCAGGTTAGAACCCTAAAAAGTTATGATCCCTCAACATGCATCTGTGATTTTATTTTATAATGTCATACAGTGAACGCCATGTGGTACAGTGATGGGATTGTTTGTTGTGTCATACGGTGAATGCCATGTGCTACAATGATGGGTTCCTATTGACGGGTAAGGACGATTTAAACAATGATGGGTTCCTACTGACGTGTTATATAACATCCAAGTTATGCGTTAAATAGCCCCACGTCTATCTGTAGGAAATCATTGTTTTCATATGTACGAATGTTTCTTTTCGTATGAACCCATAGGATTTCATAGTCTTCAATTTTAGGGGTAGGAATTTGTTGTTTTTTATCTAGTTCGTTGAGAGGTGCTTTCTGCACCCCTAAAATGATTTGGTTAGTTGAGAGGTGCTTTCTGCACCCTTAAAATAGAATGATAAAGATCTGTTCCTTTCATTTAATATTTAAGGTAATGCATTATATAAGACTAGTTTTGTAAGATTTATTGTTCTCATTTGCTTGCATGTATGCATAATATGACACTAGTTTTCAATACCCTAGAGGAGAAGGATCTCCAGATGCGCATCGAGATGGGCGATGATGGAAAGTACCGTGTCTCAGGTGAAGGTATGGTTGTGTTTCAGAGGGAGCATGGAGCTCCTCTCACCCTTACTGATGTAAAGTACGTACCAGGTCTAAAGAAGAATCTTGTGTCCATTGCTATGCTAGAAGATAAAGGCTATGATGTATTCTTTAGTCAAGGAAAGGTATTGTTGAGGCATGTCGGCACTAGACAGACTAAGTGAATTGGGATTCGAGTAAAGAATCTCTACAAGCTGGAGGTAGATGACTGTGCTACACTGATTTTTAAAGCAAAGGTGGTGCAAAGCCAGGATGTTAGCGAGCTATGGCATAGAATATTGGGTCACTTGCATCCGAGGCCTTGAAGATCATACATCAAATTTCTACCAGACTACCCAAGGGAAAGCTGGATCAAGTGGATACATGCAAAGGTTATACCTTGGGTATGTATGTGAAAGCTTCCTTTCAAGATCGAGACAGTAGTGTTGGAGAAATCCTAGAGCGAGTTAACTCAGATGTATATGGACCATTCTCTACAACCTCCACTGCTAAACAAAGGTACTATGTTATTTTTATTGATGATCTTTCTCGTAGATGTTGGATCTACTTTATGCAAAAGAAGAATTAGACCTTCTTGAGGTTTTGTGACTTTAAAGCCTCGGCAGAGACATAATCTAGAAATAAAATAAGAGCCTTGCATAGAGACAATGGTGGAGAGTATGTCTCCCAGCAGTTTAAAGACTTCTGTGCAGTAGAAGGGATTAAACGGGAGCTAACAGCACCTCATAACCCACAACAGAATGGGGTGGCCGAAAGGAAGAACCGATCTATTGTGGGAGCAACTCGTGCGATGTTGCATGACCAATGCCTACCACTTCATCTATGGGATGATGCATGCAATACAATAGTATACTTGTAGAACATAAGTCCTCACCATATACTGGGGATGAAGACACCTATGGAGGCCTTTTCTGGGAAGTGACCAGATGTGAGTCACTTCAGGATCTTTGGATCATCGGTGTTTTTCCATGTGACCAAAGATGCCTGAAAGAAGCTAGATCCCACAGCTGAGATGGGGATGCTTGTGGGGTACACAGATACAGCCCACAACTATCAAGTGTTCATGCCTACTAGTCAGACGACTGTGGTACGCAGAGATGTGAAGTTTGACGAGCAGAAAGCCATGCGAGTATCACCTGAGAGGGAGCTCAAGTTGCATGTAGATGAGGAACTTTTGATTCCAAAGGATGAGGAAACTCAGGATGATCCAGAGTAGCCGCATGTAGAGGATCCGATAGTGGAGACATCCACTCATGCATAGTCTTCTAGAGATGGGCGGAAATACTCACGGGAAGCTGACAGGTTGATGCTAGATGCACAAGAGAATGTGGGGTAGCCATCCTCTTAACGCAGACAGAGGAGATCTCCCAAGTCGTACACTGGTTACATGGCCCTGGTTGGGGAGTGTGTAGCAACCAAACCTTCTTCTTTCAAGGAAGCAGTCCAGCAACCAGTCTGGGCTGATGCAATGGTAGAGGATTATGACTCTATCATTCGAAACAATGTGTGTGATGTTGTCCCAAGACCAATGGACAAGTCAGTGGTGAGTTTCCAATGCCCTTACAAGGTAAAGCAGGTAGTTGATTGCAGTGTTGAGAAACATAATGCAAGGTTCATTGCCCATGGTTTCTCATAGGTCGAGGGAAGCGACTATGATGAAACTTTTGCTCCTGTAGCAAGGTACTCATGTATCAGATTGATGTTGGCACTATCAACTTAGATAGGTTAGAAGATCCATCAGATGGATGTGAAGGCGACATTTCTCAATGGGAAGATTGAGGAAGAGGTGTACATTAAGCAGCCTGAAGGATTTGAGACCTTTGATCATGAGTCACATGTGTGCCGACTCAAGCAAGCATTGTATGGGCTGAAGCAAGCACCCCATGCTTGGTACACCAGGATTGACAGCTATTTCACCGGGTTGGGCTTCACAAAGAGTGAAGCAGATGTGAACCTCTACCACATCATGGTAGAAGGTAATCCCTTGATCATTGTACTTTATGTTGATGATCTGATTTTGACAGGTGATGATAAGTTGATCAAGTCTTGCAAGGAGGGCCTTGCAAGATAGTTTGAGATGAAGGACATGGGCCTCATGCACTATTTTCTAGGTATGGAAGTGTGGCAGAAGGATGGGGAAGTATTTGTGTCTCAAGGAAAATATGCTAATGAGATACTCAGGCGATTCCACATGGAGATGTGCAAGCCCATGTAGACTCCTATAGCTAGTAACTGCAGGAAGGAGGATGCTACTTTAGGTGAGGTAGTAGCTGCTACTGTTTATCGACAACTTGTGGGTTCACTCATGTATCTAGTGAACACATGACCATATTTTTTCTTTGCGGTGAACCAACTGAGTCAAGCTATGGTTCAGCTGACCAAGCTATTTTGGAAGGCAGGGAAGCATGTGCTGAGATACCTCAGAGGGGCATCTCAACATGGATTGTGGTACAGATGGACAGAGGGAGTGAAGCTTTAGGGCTTCAAGGATGTTGATTGGGTAGGGAGTCCATCAAACCAGAAGAGCACTTCTGGACAAATCTTCAACCTTGGTTTAGTTGCAGTTTCCTAGTATAGCAGGAAATAGAGGTCAGTTGCACCTAGCTCAGCAAAGGTTGAATACATGGCTACCAGTTAGGCAGCATGCGAGGCCATTTGGATGCGGAAGATTCTAGTGGGATTGTTTGGTTAGATGATGGATCCTATAGTGATATATTGCGATAATCGGAGTTGCATGAAACTCTCTGAGAATCTAGTGTTTCATGACAGGTCCAAGCACATAGATATCTGGTACCATCATCTTCAAGAGGATCATGATATTGCTATATATTTCGACCAAGGAACAAGACGCAAATATTTTGACTAAGGCATTGTCAAAATGCAAGTTCGAGTTCCAAAAAGACAGGATTGGGGTGATTGATAATCCCTTTCTTGTTGAGAGGGAGTCTTGAAAATAGCAACAAAAAATGCTAAAAATAGCACTGCCATAACTAGCATTTCGGGATACCTTGCTATTTTAGTTAGTCCCTAAACTAAAATAGTGAAGTAAAATTTGAATTTGATCTTAGCAGCTATTTGTAAATTAATTAATTAATTCATTTGAGTTAATTAGTTAAGGAAAAATAAACATGAAGTCTATCTAAGGACATGCAATAGTTATTCCTTTGATTAAGGGATTTATCCATTAGTTAAAGAGATAAGAGTGAGTTGTAATTAGTTAGCTCAATTAACTGAGTTATGTCTAGTTAGATTAGTTCCAATAGTTGGAGGAACTGATTGTGAGTTCATTTAGTTAATGCCTGCATGCATGTAACTACTGCATTTCAGATAACTGAATGTTCTCTCATAAATAACTCATGCATGTCAGTTATGTTAGAGATCCAGTTGAGATCAGATGGAGGAAAAATGTACTATCAGTTGCAAGAATATTCTATTGTGAATATCTCTTGCATGTAGAAGGAATTTATTCCTTGTAGATTGCACAGTTACTTCTTCAGTTTAGTGAGTGTGATGAGGCCAATTCACACATGTGACACCATTGGACCCCAAGGAATATTGCACAAGGAAATAGGAGGCTTGGAGGGTGATGGATGGACATATCTGTTGTCTGTTCAGTCTGTGAGCGATATTATGAGATTGTACTAAGAGCTGGTTGGTTTACAAGCTAAGACTTTGTGTAATATGAGATATTTTCCACTTGTATTATAATACAGAGAGTGGGGTTTTAGGTTGAGGCTCTTCCCAGTGTTTATCTTCTATGTTCATGTGTGTTTGCTTCTCTTCTCAGTTATATGTATTCTTGTTTGATATTGCTCATTGAAGATTAAGCTTCCGCAAATTTTGATTGTAGAAGTAGATCTAGTATACTGCTTTAGAACATTGCATTATCAGTTGATCTACAGGTTAAATTTCTACAAAAATTGCTTCTAACTCTAGCAAAACCCCCCACATTTGGCTTAAGAGTGGTTGGCATAAGGATGTCTAATCTTAGCTAGACCATTGGGGGGTAAAGGAGGAGATCATCTCAGAGAATAAGGATAATATTAAAAATATTATTACTTCCAAATTTAAGGATAAATTGTGGGATAATAATGAGTTAGAGGGGAGAAGGAGGCTAAGGTATTCTAAGAAGGTGATCAACACCACCCTTGATAACCAGAATTAATTTTATATCTTTACCACTACTAAGAAGGAAATGAACATTGCCAAGATAAGAACTAACTCTCATAAGCTTCAAAGTGAAACTAGGCATTTTTTTATTTCCAAAATACCTTGGGACAAAGAGTCTGTCACCTTTGTGATACTAAGAGGGTTGAAGATGAAAGACACTTTCTCCTGGATTGCCTAACTCTTACTCACTGCCATTCTAATTTTCAAAATATTTTCCACACTACCAACCTTCTTGACTTGTTAAGTCAACAAAACTATGCACTTCCTTCCTTTCTTTTCAATCACATAAATAAAATGTTAAAGTTTCTCAATTCATCACTTTCTTTCTTAAGGTCCTATTAGCCATATTATTCATAGTGGATGCCTTTTTTCATCATCATTGTCATCATTGTCACTACCAACCTTCTTGACTTATTAATTCAATAAAACTATAGTGATCTAGGAGTGTTTTTCTTGACTTATTAAGTCAACAAAACTATGGTTATTTAGGAGTGCTTTTCCCCCTTCTTTTCAATCATGGAAATAAAATATTAGAGCTTCTTAATTAATCTTTTTCTTTCTTAAGGTCTGATAGCATCATTGTTGTGATCTAGGATTTCTTTTCTCCCTATAAAATATTATAGTTTCTTAATTAATCTTTTTCTTTCTTAAGGTCGTCATCATCATCATCATTCTTAAGATTCGTCATCATCGTCGTCGTCATCATCATCATTCTTAAGGTCCGCCACCATCGCTGCCATCTTTTCTATAATAAATAATTCATAATATATTATTAGATTAATATTTCTTAATAAACAAATTGATTCAAAGATTTAAATCTAAATTAATTTTCACTCACACAATTTTACATACCACAAACGTTTTTTGTTTTTTTTCCTAAGAGTGGGACCTTCTATTAATCTAGCCAAGATGCATAATTTACATGGAGACACACCAGCTTTGTGAGAGTTCATCAGGTAGCTGGGCTGGCAGAATTCCAAACCTAACACCCAAAAACATGGAAAGCCCGAACAAGACAATCGAGGAGTTGATACTAGTCATTTTGGACATATAGCGACCAGGAAACCTGCTAGTCATGCTGTTGTGCATCAAATGAAAATTTGAATGCCTTAGATCTGAGGCCCACAAAACTGCCACATGTGACCCGTCTGTTGGATACCTATACCAATAGGTTTTCATATTTCATGATTGGATATCAAAGGTCCAAATATGCTCTGCTTTGACAAAGGCAAAGATCCCATATTTCCCTAAGAAGGCAATGCCTGTATCAGTTTTGATAAGAACTCAATTTTGATGGGTGGTCCAACAGTCTAATCTGGATCATGCCATGTTTTCAATTTCCATG
>APFE031385015.1:0-23528 GCA_000404065.3 Pinus taeda
TTATAGATTACTCTATAACTAACTAGTATTTATAATAACTGTGATAACTAACAATTTTAGATTAATTTATTTTTTACTTATTCAAATTTACTTTTTCTAATATATATTTATAATTATAAAATGATCCTTTTCGTATTTTAATAAAAGTATTAACCTATTTAATAAAGTTTTTAACCCTTTTCTAAGTCAACTAGCCGTTTCCCGATCAAATCTATCCATTGTCTTTGTAGTCATTACCTGGTCTAGAAAGTCCTGCTATCTATTTAATATGAAAAGTGAGATTTGTTCATTCAACTTGTCCTCACGATGAATCACACTAGTTGGTTCGAAACCCGTTGACAAAGGTTTTCTTCACGTGATTTACCCCGAAACTCTACTTAATAAATTTCAACATAACTTAAACTTTCCTAGTACAGAGATCTCTCATAAGGCAAACTTTTATCAATCTAGTGATCATCATTCTCCTTTATCATCATTACCATACCCTTGCACTACACATATGCAATGTTTTCCTAGCATCTCCATGACCTACAATGCCTAATCTGAGGGTCCATAAGCATGGTCCACTCTAATGTCTTAGAGAAACGATCATTTTTAGATCTCTTCATTCCCTCCACACTCTTTCTTGTGTGTTGTTCTAACCAATATTTTTCCATGGGTATTGTTGTTTCTCATTGTATTCTCTGTCTCTTGATTTTACACACCCAAATTCTTAGCATTATTGTGATTCTTGTATCTTGTTGTCATTACTCAAACCCCATGTAGATACTCATGGTGGCCTTCTCTTGCACTTTATATTACTTTATATTCTTTGATTGATTCATTGTACGTACTCAAATATTACACATTGAAGCTCTACTCATCACCACCAAGTACAATTTCCACACCTCTATTGTCATTTCCCTAATTAATCTTCACGCTTCTTGTTCAGACAAATTGATTCCACATAGCTTTGGAATCAAGTATAACCTTCAAATATTCTCAATGATACCCTTCCAGGGAAAAAAAACTTAGAAATAATTTTCATGGCTTATTCATATATCTTGCAATCTAGATATTGCTCTGAAAAAATCACCTATAGCTCCAAGTGTGCCAATAATATGTTAATCTTCATTAACTACGGTGGAGGGGGATTATTTTTTCCCATTGTTCTTGTTGGTGTACATGCACTTAGTGAGCCTTAATTAGATTTGCTTAAAACCTAGTGCTTACATGTGGTGTGCACTTGGCTTTAGTTAGTTAACTCTAGTGCTTGCATGTGGAGCATGTACACATTAACATAACATAAAACACACTTAGCTTTAGTTATCTTTAATTGACCTTAGTGCATGCATACAATTAAGATTAACTTAGTTTCTTTATGTATTTACTCTCAAGTCAATATCGTATAATTGAATTCATTCTCTATTCAAATATTTCTTTTCAATTCTGGCAAATTTATGCAATTATTCTTCAACTATATTCTTATATATTCTACAATAATTTTACTTACTATCAAAGTTGCAGGTCCTAGAGAAGTGCATGAACTATCTTTATATATTCCTTTATATTTTATATGTTTTTTAAATCTAACCTATCTGTAAATCATGTAGTCTTTGCATTATTTTAAATGAAATATAAAATATTATTACGGCAGATATTGGACCAATAACAACCAGTAACAGCAGTAGCAGTGGAATGTACATACTAGAAAATACATGTTATAAGTTGTAACTCTATTTAAATACAATACTACATAGAAATTTTTACTTGAGATCCTCATAATTTCGATTCCATCTCGTCACAGCGGAGTTTGTTAAAAGGCATGGGCTTAGGGCGGGAGATTATATGTTCATGTTGAAAGACGAAATGGGAAAATGGTATGTTTTTAGATAAATTTAATTTTGTTCTATTTTTATTTAATTTAAATATTTATGATTACTTTGTAGATAATGGAACAATGTAATTGATGTTTTTGTTTTTTTAGTTTTTTTTTATATTGATATAAACTAATTTATTCAAATAGGTTATTGAAACTAGGAAAGTGAGCTAGGTACATTTTTCTCAATTTTATTTTAAAATTAGTTTTTTTGGTATGCAGATATAAATTAATTTTTTAAAACAGTTTATTGACCTTCAATAAAGAGAATGGGGTAAACCATTCTCATGTTTATTTTGAGAATAACGTATATGGAGTGTGTGAAATTTTTGCAGAAATAAAAATAAATATATCTATATTCATATATAATATGAATGATATTTGTAAGTAGATCAATATAGAGTATCAATAGTGTAATGTATTATTTTTAAATTAAAGTTGTTTGATTTATAAAGAATACTCTAGGGATATATTTATGTTTTTAAATATTATGTAAATTTTTGAAATGTGTTTTTTTATTTATTAGTAAAATTAATAAGAATAATGAGTATGTAATATTAGAACAATATTATTTACTAATGTGATTTATATAAGTCAATAGGTTTATATAAATCACCTTTACATTAATAAATGTGGTTGATATAAGTTTATAAGAAAATAAACATTAATAATTATAAAATACAAACTGTAAATATGACTATTAAAGATTCACTATATGTGATTATTAATAATTATATAAATAATAACAATTCCCCACACATAATATAGTATATTATAATATTATAGTTATTATATATATTATATTAATATATTAACTTCTGAAGTTTTGGCTTCTATGATCCATATTGAACAGTTAAGAAAATACTTTTCGTATTAATCACATAGGAGAAGTTTTTCTAATGTCTTTAGAATCATTCAGTGTTGTTCATCGTCACTATAAGATGAAGATTAAATAGAGAGCAATGAAAAGACCATTCAAAAATTTAACGACTATAATAAACTGCTAATTTTTGAAAATTAATAATTTAATAAATATCATCAAATATCTTTTTTTTCTAAAGCAAAAGATGGACCTTCTATTTCATTGAATCAGGCATTTTTACAATATATACAAACGTCCACCATACTTTGTGGACTAAGGAAAAACAGAAAGTTGTCTAACTGTAATAAAACACACCCACCCTGAAAATGTACACCCGAACCCATTAAGGTACATACAAAAAAATATGCAATGGGAAAAGCAGGGCACGTGAGCCATCACCACAAATTCTCGTGTAAACGTTCCTTTAACCTGCCTCTTTGATCGCTGCCTTCCATACTCCTTTCTTAATCTAACGACGAAGATACATATCGCTCCTAGAAGATACATGATGTTTAACCCCCGACCCCACAAAACCGCATGATAAATCCTGATCGTTGATCGGTATTGCGAGAATGGACAAATGAGCTAAATATCGCATGGCTAGATGCCCTTGAACTTTAATGTGCGATGAGGGTGGTTTTTGGTCCTGACCCTCCTCCATGTGTCACGCTTCGTATTGCATCGTAGCCCAATCTCCAAAACCACTTTTTTCTTGAAAGCAGTGCGATCGCCTAAAAACCCTTCGGTCGACAATTTTATCACTCGACTATGGAAATTTGGATAATGTTGCCACCTTCTCCGTTGTTGTCCGTTTTTCCCCAAAGTTTTTCTCTAGACTGAGAAAATTTTTCGCCAAACGCCGGGGATTTTTGAAGTTGAGATAATCCTGTCTACCATTAGCAACCAGGGCCAGCCTCCCACCCGTTTGACCCAAATGTGAGAAACTAGCCAAGAATTGATCATTGAGACCTGTCCTTTTTAGTTTTATTCCAAACCAACTCTTTGTTCTTTTCCGCAAGGTTATGACTAAGAGTTTTCAAAATGCTTTATGGCATTTCTTGCCACCCTATCGAAGCTCTGCTTTCCTTGCAGCTAACACCTTAGTTGGCCAAGGAATCCACCAGTTTGTTAGCCTCTCTACGAATATGATTGAACTTGACTGAGTTAAGCCCCTGAAGGTGACCCTGAATTCTCTGGAAAACCCAGACTAATTTCCAATGCTGAGAGTTTCTCTAGCTCTAATTCGCAATTAATTCTTTTTACCGAGTTAATAACTAACTCAGAGTCAGCTTCAATGATCACATTGTGATAGTTCTCCTGCTTCAAAAAATCTAAGCATTGCCCCGTCGCCATTAATTCTGCCATGTTATTGGTGGCTCTTCCTAAATGATAGTGGAAGAGGGAGAGGATGTTACCTTCTTCATTCCTCAGAACCCCCCCATAACCAGCTATATCGAGGTTTCCTTTTGAGGCCCCATCTATATTGTATTTCAAAAAACCTCTTGGAGGAGGTTGCCAAAACTCCTTTTCAGAATCCTTTTTGTTTACTGATCTGTTCTGGCAAGATAGGATGATCCCCTGCATACCTAACAGCCTAAGAGTTCGTAAGTCAACTCCTGAGGGAGGAATTTTGGGAAGATTCCTGATTGTTGAGCTGACTGTTTCCATGATCTGTTTTAAGATCTAATAAAACAGGCTAAGAGCGGGATTGTTTTCATTTTTAAAGATTCTCTTATTCCTCTCTTTCCATATATTCCAAATAATAAAACTTGGCATGAGAGCCCAAACTAGGTTGAGAACTTCATTATCTGAAAAGTTTCTCCTCCATCTGTTTAGGATGTTAGTAATACTCTCCTTTTCCCTTTCAGACTATTGAAAAATATTGGCAACATCATCCCATAGCCTAGAAGTGAAATTACAACTGTTGAGAAGATGTTCCATAGTTTCCACTTAGGCTTCACAAAGTTGCCAGATAGAAGGTCCTAGCATGCCCCTCTTTCTAATGTTGTCCCAAGTCAATATTTTCCTGTGATGAACCAACCACATGAAGATTCTGATCTTCATCCAACCTTGATGTCTCCAAAGGTTCTGCCGGGTTTGGTTCAGAGCCTCAAAAACCAGCTCAAGGAGAATACTTTTTGCTTCCTTGATATTAAAGATACCTTCGTTGTTGTTTCCCCATCTAATTTGGTCTTGCCCTCCAGAAACCAATATCATCCTTTGTTCCAACATTTTTCCAAGAGCCTCTGCTTCTGTTTTTAGAATTATATCATTCCTGCAATCTATATTCTTCCATATTCTCCATTTTCTAGTATTGTGGGTGTAATCCCAAAAATCTTTCACTCTTGTCAAACCTTGGGTGTCAGTTTCATGCTTCATGTTCAAAAAATCCTCTTTTAACACTCTTGGTCTTGTTGCCATTTTTCCTCCCAAAAAAGAGCTAGGTCTCCTTCTCTGATTTCCCAAAAGCTATTTCTTTGTACTAAACTTATGTTCTCTCAGGCTTTGTTCCAGATGGCAAAGCCCTTTATATTTCAAGACATCATTATGAGATTAGTGTGATGCCAAGAGTTGGCATATTTTTCTTTCCATATGCTTGCTCATTGCGCCATTGGATTTTTAACCCAATGCCACCAGAGTTTAGCCCCTAGAACATTACTTAGGATCTCCTAGTCATCTAAGCCTAAGCCTCCATGATACTTGAGTTTACATATCTTTTCCCAAGAGACCAAGGCCCAGTTCTTCCTAGCCTCCTCCATGCCCCAGAGAAGGTCTCTTTGGATGTTTCTGAATTGCTGCAAGACTCCTATAGGGGTAGGTAGTGTTGAAATTGGAATTTATTGGAGCATCGCCTTTGTAAACACAAGTTCGCCTACTAGATTTAAAGATCTACTTGTCCATTTTCTGACTTTGTCCTGCATTTTGTTGATCAAGGGTTCCAAAATTCTCTTGTGCAAGGGTTTCATAGTTAGAGGAACTCCTAAATACTTTGAAGGGAGGGAATCCCTCTGAAAGCCTAAAATTCTAAAGATATTTCTCTAAATAGCAATATTGGTATCAAAGAAAAATATTTTTGATTTGGAGAGGTTGACTTCCATACTTGAGGCCATGGCAAAGTCATACAGTATTTGTTTGTATGCCCGAGCCTCTTTGACAGTGGGGCTACCTTGTAACATGGTTTCATCTACAAATTGTTAATGTGTCAAATCCAGACCATTCTCCTTCAGTGTAAGACCCTGAATTTTACCCATCACTCTGGCATGCTTGATAGACGGACCAAAACCTTCCATCATGAGAATGAAGAGAAAGGGTGAAAGCGGATCCTCCTACCTCAGCCCTCTGGAAGGAAGAAAAATCTCAGAAGGAGAGCCATTAACCAAAATTGAAAAGCTGGAAGAGGTAACCAAGGCCATTACGCATCCTACCTAGATGTGATCAAAACCAAATGCCTTTAGCATTTTCTTGTTATAGGTCCAGTTCACTTTGTCAAAAGCTTTTGCTATGTCCAGTTGCAAGATCATACTGACTTTCCTTATGTTGGTTAAAGAGTGAACCACTTCATGGGATTGAATAATGTTATCCAGAATTTGTCTGCCTTCAACATAACCTGATTATTCCCCCAAAATAAGAGAAGGAAGCAGAGGTTTGAGTCTGTTGGCCACTAACTTGGATATTATTTTGTAAACCACACTGCAAAGTGCTATGGGTCTATACCGATATGGTGTTTGTGCATTTTCCTGTTTAGGGATCAGGGAGATGAAGGAGGTGTTGAGCACTCTCAAGATGGTTTTGTTCATCCTAGAGTCTTCCATGACATTCAAAATATCCTCTTTTACAATATTCCTGCAAGCTTTAATGAAATCTACATTAAAGCCATCCGAGCCTGACGTTATGCCATTCTACATGTCTTTGAGACCCTGACTAACCTCCTCTTCAGTCACTGGTTTATTGAGATTGAAATTTTCCTCTCTGGTCACCAGCTTAGGTATATGCTTAGTTAGGTCCCTGATGTAATGTTCTCTTTCTGGATTATTTTGCTAGGCTATTTCACAGAAGTGTTTAACCAACACCACCTCTATATCTTCATGGGATTGAAGAAGTTGTCCATCCTCCTTTTTTATTGAAGATATTTTGTTGTGTGCTCTATTTTCTATGGTGGATTTGTGAAAAAATATTGTGTTACGCTCCCCTTATTTTAGCCATTGGACTACATTTTTGTCTCCAAAAACTTTCCTCTCGTTTACACCAGTTCTCCCAATCTTGATGATATTTCTCCACTAGATCATTTTTGTCTTTATTAAAACCTTCTAAGATCATAGCTTGGTTGAGTGCCTACATTTTAATTTCCACCAATTTCTTTTTTGCGAAAATATTGCCATAATTCTTCTTATTCCAATCTTTGAACCTTATTTTTAAGTGCTTTAATCTTTTATGAAGCATGAACATTCTAGTTCCCTAAATCTGTATATCTTCTGCCCACCATTTTTCAATATTACTGATGAAATTTGGGTGTGAAAGCCAAATATTCTCAAATCTGAAAGGTTTATTCCAAGGGTTACCTACACCCTAGATTTCCATTTGTATTGGCCAGTGATCTGAGTCTCCCACAAGAATAACACTAGTTGTTATTTCCTTGTCTAAAAGTATGGGATCCTCTGAGATAATGAATCTATCCAACTTGTATGCTACTTGAGACTCTCCTCCTCTCTTGTTGTTCCAGGTGAAGAGGCCATTATTTATTTCAACATCCACTAGTTTCATGTTATCTGAAAAGATTTGAAAAGCTAAAGAGTCTTTACTGAGTGCTTTGGTTCCACCTTTTTTTTTTAGATAGTGATTTTTCATATTTAAATCCCCTCCCATGATCCAAGGTATTTTGGCATGTCTCTCCCTGAGATTCGCTAGGGATTTTGTAAACTTGAGTTTTCCCTCTACTCTTTGAGGGCCATACACATTCATGACTAGGTAGGTACTCCTATCCCCTATAGGCTGAATCACTACTGATAAAGAATTCCTTGCAGCTTCAGCATCAATTATTTCAATTCTTTGGGGCTTCCAAAGAGTGAGAATACCTTCTATTGTATTCTCTGCTTTAACTTCTAGATATTCAAATTTATTGAGCCACTTTCTATGAATTTTTCTTAACTTTTGAATGGAACATTTTGTTTCCCTGATAAAAACTGTATCTGGAGTAGCCTGATATTCTATTGCTTAGCAATCTCTGCTCTCTTTTACTGCCTAAACCTCTAATATTCCAAGAAATGAGCTTCATAATTAAATATTTGTGAAGGATAGCTGGTAAGATCTTTCATCTTACCTGAATCTATCATGAGCTTTCCACACTCCATCAATAGCTCATTCTGCTTTTTTTACCTCTATTTTTTCCTTGGTTTCTAGATGCTAATCCCAGAGTATATTTTATCGTCTTCACTCCTTCACTACTCAGCATGTTTCTATTGTCTCCCCCACTAAACCCTTTTCCTGAGTTTTCCATAAATACAAGTTTTGTATTCTATTGAGTTCTTCCTGGGGTAATGATTCTACCTCACCAAATTTTCCCTAAATTACAAACCCTTCCAGGTCTAGGTTTTCTCTTTCTAGAATCTCCTATAGCTCAGTTTCCTCCAGTTCCATTTCACTCTGGGTCATTTCTTGGTCCATCTCTGGTTCTGTGTCACTCATTATTATTCCTCTCTGCTTATCATTCTCTTATGTTTGTTCATGGTTTCCTTCTTTCTCCTTCTCTCCCATACTCCCTTCATTTGCTTGATTTTCTGTTGTTCTTTCTTTGTCCTCTACTAGTACTTGGAACTGGTTCTACCAAACTTGATTTCCCTCCTTTTGTTGTAGCTTTTTCCCTCTTTTACTGCCTTTTCCTTTAGGGACCACCTTGTGAAAGATTTCTGGGTCTTTCATTGTATTAGTTTTGCTTTTATTCTCCATTGTACCAAGAGGGCAGTCTCTGAGAAGATGCCTATGTTCATGACATCTATGACATCTGAACGGAATATGCTCATAGTCCACCGTTTGAACCAACTCTTCATCAAAAACTTCTAGCATCACCTCATCTGGAAGAGCTCCTGATAGATCCATCTCAACACATATCCTAGCAAAGGAAGTATATTTTCCTCTTCTACTAGCTTCTGAAGCTTCGACAAACCTACCTAGCTTATTGCCTATGGCAGCGAACAATTCAGGTTGCCAATAATCAAGAGGTAGAGAATAGAGTCTGACCCAGACCGGGACCGATGTGAAAGTTTCACGTTCCGAGACAAATTTCATCTTCCATGGCCTCATATAGAGACCTGTTGTTGCATAGAAGTAGGCCCTCCTTCAAACACTCTATTTTTATCCTCAATACTTGTGAACACCACGGTAAAGAAACCCTTTGACCCAAGGTGTAGATCAATGCTCCCTTTGGGTTTCCATTGGTACTTGATCCATGTTTGCAAAGCTTTTTTTGTGGGCCATAGTTCCATGAATTTGCAAATGATTGCGTAGGTTTGCATGTGCTCCCTATGCGCTTGCAATGTAGGATCGTTTAAAACTACTCTGGGTGTTATTTCAGCTTTGGGTTTACAAGACCCTTTTTTTTTTCTCTTTTGCTTCCTGTTTTTTGTCATCTTACTCTTTGTCTTTAGTGCTGTTGTTCTCCCTTATTTTGACCTCCTCTGCTTCCTTTTCCATGTTAGTCCTTCCTTCTTCCACAACTCTTCTGACTTTTTCTGGTGGCTTCTTGCCCTTGTTGGCCACGACCTCCTTGTAGGAGGGAGAAGAGATCCCTCCTCTGCCTCCATCCATGGATGAAGATGCCCACCCTAGTTGTTCATTTTTCCCCAATGCGTTTTTCACTTAAGCAATCCCCATAAATATCATCAAATATCAAATACTAAGATCACGTTATATTAAGTAGAATCTAATATTAAGTTATGGTCCTCTATATAGTTGAATAAATAGTTTAAAAATAATTAAAAATTCAAAGCCAAACATAAAACAAGGAGCTAAGGCCCTCAAAAAAATTAATGGACTCAAGATGTTAGTGATAGATTAATGTTAGGGTATACATTAATGTTAGTAATAAATAATAATATTTTTTTTTCAAAAATCAATGACATGATCAAAATAATAAAAATTCCAACAATGTAATTAAAAGTAGTCAAAATTAGTAAAAACTTTTGAATTAAAATTTACAAAGTCAAACATACATACATATATATATAAATTATATATTATATATATATATATATAATATATTATATATATATATAATATATATATATATAAAAGAGTAACGCCCTACAAATAATTATCCAAGAAAATCAATGAAATAATCAAAAAAATATTATCTTTATGAAATAATAAAATTAGTAAAAAACCTAAAATATCGTTAACATTTTAATGTCTCTTCATACTCTCTATTTAATTTGTTCATATCTGCTCTTCATCTGTCTTTACTATTAACCACACACCATGTTTGAAAATATTATAATAGCATAAATATTATTAATAATATTTATTATCCTTCGCTATTATCTTAATCATTGATATACATTATAATAGAACTATCCATGTGTTTAATATAGTTAGATAATATTATATAATATTAACTATATATTAATAATAATAATATTGATGTTAAATACAATATTAATTAAACTAAAATATAAAATAATTATATATATAATATTATAATATTAATCCTTGGTTTAATAATGTTAATATTAATATTAAGTTGGTTCATCGAGAATCAGAGAGAGAGACGGAAGGTGAAAAAATAAAAAAATTGGGTTACCGAATTGTTGCAGGGACAACTACCCATGGAGGGGCGCACAGGAGGGAGCTCCACTCCCTCCTTCAAACATGCCGTGACCAGCAAGGAAAAAAACCTGTTGAATATGATAGAGGACCTTCAAAGGGATGGAATAGGAATAGTGAAGAGGAACAAGATGGATAGAAGTCCAAGGAGAATATTATTATTAACGGAAATGAGGAAGAAGACAAGGAACAGGGAACCAAAAACAAAGCACACATAGGCCCATGTAAGCCCAAAGCTATTGTAACTCTTAGAGTTACTTTAAATGAGCCTGCTTTGCAGGCGCATAGGGACCATATGCAAACCTATGCAATCATTTGCAAATTCATGTGTTTATGGCCCACTGAAAAATCTTTACAAATGTGGATAAGATACCATTAGAAACCAAAAGGAAGGATTGACCTAAACCTAGGATCACAGGGTTTCTTTACTGTGGTTTTCACGAACATCGAAGATAAGGATAGAGTTTTTGAAGGTGGGCCTTACTTCTTTGCTGCTGCAGGTCTCTATATGAGACCTTGGATCATGAATTTTTTCCTAGAACATGAGACCTTTACTTTAGTCCCAGTTTGGGTAATGCTCTATTCTCTTTCGCTTGATTATTGGCAAAGAGAGTCCTTAACAGCCATAGGAAATAAGTTATGATGGTTTGTTAAAGCTTCTGAAGCCACTAGGAACGGAACGTATACTTCCTTTGCTAGAATATGTGTGGAGATGGATCTCTCTAGAGCTCTTCCAGATGAGGTAATCTTGGACGTTTATGATGAAGAATGGGTTCAAACTGTAGATTACGAACATATTCCATTCAGATGTCGCAAATGTCATGAACACGGGCACCTATTCAGGGATTTCCCTCTCACTAAATTAGAAAATAAGAGTGAATCTAACGCAATGAAAGATTTTGAAAGCTTTCACAAAGTGGAAAACAAAGGAAAAGGAAGCAAGAAGGGGTCAAAGACACAAAAATCTGAAGGACAACAAACCAGCCAAAATAGGTTCCAAGTCCTGGAAGAAGAAGAAGAAGTTATTATAGCAGACTAGAAGAAGGGAGAAAGGTTAATGGAAGAAGGGAAAGAAGAGGACAAGGAACAAACACCAGATAAGAATTTGTAGACAGAAACGATGGTGAGTGATGCAAAAACAGAAATGGATCATGAGATGACACAAAGTGAGATGGAAATGGAGGACCAAGAACTTCAAGCGATTCTTGAGAAAGAGAATCTTGATCTTGAGGATTTATTGATTCAAGGAACTAAAGAAGGGATAGACTCTTTACCTCTAGAGGATTTCAATAGAATCCAGCAACTATATATATGGAAAACCCAAAACAAAGGACTGAAGAGGCAAAGCAGCAAGGAAAAGCAGAGTAGTGAAGGGGTAAAAACGACAAAACCCATACCTGGATTAGCACCTAGAAACCTAGGAAAAAAAGAGGTAGGAAAGAGCAGAATCAGTTATTGATGGAATGTGGAAAGCTAATGATAGACTCAGGTAAGATGAAAGAACTAACTAGCTACTCCTTTACCAATCTTTAATAATGAAGTTCACTTCTTGGAATATTAGAGGTCTTGGTAGTAAAAGGAAACAAAGACTGATTAGTAACAGAATGAAACAAATAGCTCTGGATGTGATCCTCATCCAAGAAACCAAATGTTCCATTCAAAAATTAAAAGAGATTCATAGAAAGTGGCTTAATTGTTATGAGTTTCTGGATGTCAAAGAGGAGAGTTCAGCAGGTGGTATACTCACCATTTGGAATCCAAAGAAAATAGATATTTTAGATGCAGAGGCATCTCGAGAATATCTTTCTATGGTCATCTAGCATGTTGAAGATATGGAAACCTACCTGATCACAAATGTGTATGGACCTCAAAGACTGGAAGGAGAACTAAAATTTCTTGATTCTCTCGAGGAACTCAGAGACAGAAATTCAGGCATGTCATGGATTCTGGGAGGGGATTTCAACATGATTGAATCACTTTCAAAGAAAAAAGTTGGAACCAGAGTTCAAAGTAAAGACTCTCTGAAGTTTCAGCCTTTTACAGATAATATGAAGTTAGTGGACATTGTAATGGCATATTTACTTGGAACAACAAAACATGAGGAGAATCTCAAGTGGCCTCAAAATTAGACAAGTTCATGATATCTGAAGACCTTATGCTCAATGATAAGGAAATATTAGCAGGAATTCTACCCTTTGGAGGATCTAACCACTGGTTGATTCATCTAGAGGTGTAGAGTATTGGTACTCTAAGGAATAGACCTTTTCACTTTGAAAACATATGGCTTTCCCATCCAGAGTTCACCAGTAACATTGCCAAATGGTGGTCAGAAGATTTGAACATTCAGGGCACCAAAATGTTCCTTCTTCAAAAAGGACTAAAACACATCAACCTTAAGCTCAAGGAATGGAACAAGAATGAACATGGCAATATTTTTGTAGCTAAAAAAGCAGTAGAGGGTAAAATGCAGGAACTCAACCAAGCCCTTATCACAGATGGCTTTGATGAAACCAGGAATGATTAGGTAACCAAATGCAATCAAGAATGGGAGGATTTATGTAAACAAGAGGAAATATTTTGGAGGCAGAAATCGAGGGTTCAATTGCTCAAAGAGGGAGAAACATATACCAAATTCTTCCATAGATCCACTATGGTGAACAGAGTTCACAACAGAATTTCAGTGATCAAGGATAAGAGAGGCATCCTTCACAACTCTCATGTAGAGATAGAAAAATCTCTTTTCATGCACTTTCGAGGCATTACCAAAGAAACTTGTTCTGACAGAGAGAATTCCATCAGAAACTTCACAAGACACATTCCTAGGATGGTGTCCAGTGAGGACAATTTCAACCTGAACAAGCCAGTAACCGAAGATGAGGTCATCCATGTGCTCAAAGAAATGAAAAATGGTAAAGCACTTAGCCCAGATGATTTCAACATTGATTTCTTCAAGGCCTGTTGGAGTATTGTTAAACAGGATATTCTGAATGTGGTAGAGATTCTAAGAGGAATAAAAATATTCTGAAAGCTCTAAACACTTCCCTCATTGCCCTAATCCCCAAGCAGGAGGTTTTTGAGACTCCTGATAAGTTTAGACCAATAGCTTTATTTAATGTGGTCTACAAGATAATATCAAAAGTGGTGGCCAATAGACTCAAACCTCTCTTTCCTTCCCCGGTTTCTGTGGAACAATCTGGATCTGTGGAAGGAAGGCAAATTCTTAACAACATCATTCAAGCACATGAGGTGGTTCATTCTTTGACTATCAACTGAAAGGCTAGTATGATCATGCAATTGGACATTGCTAAGGCCTATGATAAATTAAACTGGAACTATATCAGGAAAATACTCATAGCTTTTGGGTTTGATCACAACTAGGTGAGATGGGTCTTGGCCCTAGTCACCTCCTCTAGCTTCTCTATTCTGGTCAATGGCTCTCCTTCTGAAACTTTTCTTCCCTCTAGAGGCCTCAGACAGGGGGACCCACTCTCTCCCTTTCTCTTCATCCTCATGATGGAAGGACTAGGTCGGTCTATCAAACACAATAAAGAAATCGGTAAAATCAAAGGTCTCCAACTTTCTGATAGGGGACAGGCCTGGACGCATAAAAAATTTGTGGATGACACCATGCTGCAAGGAATCCCGCAGTCAAAGAAGCTCATGCATTCAAATAGATCCTAAATGAATTTGCCAAGGATTTAGGTATGGAAGTTAATCTCTCCAAATCTAAGATTTTTTTCTTCAATACTAATATTTCCATTCAAAGGAACATTGCTAAAATTCAGGGCTTTCAAAGAGATTCTCTCCCCTCAAAATATTTGGGGATTCCTCTAAGTGTTAAGCCTCTACAAAAAAGCATCTCGGAGTCAATGATCAATAAATTGCAAGACAAAATAAGAAAATGGACGATGAGGTCCTTAAACTTGGTTGGCAGATTAGTGCTCACTAAGGCTGTTCTACAATCAATCCCAATTTTTATGTTTTCTGCTCTCCCAACTCCTAAAGGAGTCTTCCAGCTTTTCAGAAACATACAAAGAAAATTTCTTTGGGGAAAGGAGGAAGAAAAGAAAAAATGGCCCTTGGTAACCTCGGAAAAAATCAGCAAACCCAGAAATCATGGAGGCCTAGGATTGGATGATCCTGAAATTTTAAGCAAAGCTCTAGGGGCTAAATTATGGAGGCGATGGCTAAAAGAACGAAAGGCTCAGTGGGCTACAATTTGGAAAGAAAAATATGCTAGTTCATGGCCAAGTGAGGATCATATAAGAATGGATGGTAATATTAAGGGATCACACATATGGAACAAGGCCTGGGACAGTCCAAGATAATGGTTTCTAGGAAATTAGAGAGGGAAACTTAGGTCTGTTTTGGGAGGACACATGGCAACAGGAACCCATTCTTTTGAAAGAGGAATTGAAGGAACTTAAGGCAAAGGAAGATGCTAAAGGATTAACCAAATTTAAGGATTTCTGCGATCAAACCAACAGTATAGGAAAGTGGAGAAAATGGAGGAAATTTGATCTCAGAGATGACAACCATTTAAAAGACAAAGCTAAAATGCTAATGCAAGAGTTGGATCGAAGGAAAATTCTAGTTTCAGAAGGGAATGACCAGCTAATATGGGGCAATAACAATGAGGGCACCTTTAATCTTAAAGATGCTAAATCATTCTCCTTGGTTTGGCTCCCCAGGCTCCGAACAAAGCATGGAAAAGACATTGGAGGCAAAAAGGTTGGATGAAAATTAAACTCTTCATGTGGTTGGTGCAACACAGGAAGATTTTTACTTGGGACAATATTAGGAAAAGGGGTATTTTGGGGCCTTCCAGGTGCCTGCTATGTGAAGTGCAAGAGGAAGCAATGTGCATCTTCTCAACAACTGCTCCTTTTCCTCCAAGATGTGGGATTCTTTCGCCTCCATCTTCCAACAGACGAATAGGGACCAAGGAAGCATCATCAACACCCTAAGCAAGTGGAGAAGCAATTTTATGAATAATGAAGTTCTTAGCATTGCTTGGGCTCTAACGTTGGGCTTCATCATCTAGAACCCTTGGAAAGAAAGGAATAACAGGATTTTCAAGGAGGAAAAAAAACCGCCCCTTTACCTTTTTGATCAGATCCTAAAACAACTTCAAGAGATTGTGAGACCTATTGCTCGAAATCTCCCTTAGAATCCTCCCTCGACTCCTGATTAGAGGATTCTCTACCAGCTAGGATTACAAGGTTTCATTCCACTGAGCCTGGGTGGAAAGAATCTCTTTAGAGACTTTGAGCTTGATTGTTGGCAACCTCCCCCCAAGGGTTTTTTGAAGTTCAATATTGACATAGCCTCAAAGGGCAACTCGGGCACACCAGGTCATGGTGGAGTTTTAAGGGATGAAAAAGGGAACATTGTGTTTATTTCCATGGTCACCTTGGAAAATCCACCAACAATTTGGCAGAAGTTTTGGCTATGGAACATTGTTTAGAATTCCTGCTTCTAGAAAATTGACACAATGTGATTGTTGAAGTTGATTCTAAGTTAATCATTAACTCAGCCAAGAAAATTAGCTAGGGTACGGTGCCAGAAAAGGTCTCAAAGAATTGGAGGTTCATCCAGACCTTTCAACAGATCCACAACCACCTTCTAGGCCTCCGCACAATAACTTTTAAACATGTTCGAAGAGCAGCCAATAAGCTGGCTGATCTCCTGGCTAATCGATGAGAGAATTGTGCAGAGGAAAAGTTTCCAACAAAATGGCAAGAGCTACCTTGGCTCAATATCAAGGTGAAATGTCATGATCAGGCCGAGGAAGATTGGCTGATGTTTAGAAGCAGGACCGTGGAGGGTAGCACAGATAACTCAGAAGCGATATAAGCAGAGATGTGTACATTATTGGTTTTACAACGAGTAATGTGCTTTGGCGGTTTGATGTTCGGAGAAGCACGCTCAATAAGGACTTCAGTGGTGGCAAAGCGGGTGGTTTTTTTCTGAGGGTTTCAGATAGGATGGTAGAGGCCTCTTCTCACAAGGTCACTGGCAGCATTGGTTTGACATGTGGTTGGGAGCAGGGAGCCCTTGGTGCTCCCTTCAACCTTAACCTTTTGCCTCCAAGCGGATTTCCTTTTCCAAAGCAGTTTTAGGGTGATCGCAAGCCCCACGAGTGCGAAGCGGTTTCACCTTTTTTGCAGCAATCCCATTCAGTGAATAACACGTGGTAGTGGGAGTGTTTGGAAAACCGCCATGATCGCACATTAAAAAGCAGCATGTGGGGTTGTGCGATTTTCATTTCCACCGTTAGATCTGTTGATTGTGATCAATGGTCAGGTTTTTTCGGGCATTTTTGTGGGGCTGGGTGTCAAGTTCAGTTAGCCGTTCCTGGTCAAATGTTCATCTTCATCATTGGTTTAAGATGTGGATTAGACCACGTCTTTTTTGGCATATTTAGAGAGTGTTGTTGCGGAAAATTGTCCGTTAAGCTTTTGTCTGCACGATTTGGGTTGGTTTCCTTTCGGGTCTATCGTTCATTTGTTTTGGGTTATAAGTTTGTACCATTGGTAGATAGCACCTTAGTTTTGCGTCCACTTTGTGCATGAGTGGTTGTAAATTATGTAAGTTATTTTTTTTTATTTAATGCTATAGAAGGTTTGTCTCTTGCACCAGCAAAAAAAGTTAATATTAATATTAATACAGATTGAGCATCTTAATATTAATATTAGTTTATAAAGCCAAAGGATTGATATTGTAAACCCACCATATTATTAATATTTTATGATAGTAATATTATAATAATATTAAATAATATTGGTTATTTAAATAGAAGTATAATTTGAATTTATTACTAGATAACTAATGTGATCATCTTAACCTTGGATCTATCAAGTGTTGAGATAGATCAAATCTCTCGAGGTGCAAAGCCCTTATTTGAGTGCAAAACTTGAGGAAAGGTTTGAACCTCAAGAGATTTAATCCCTCTGAGCAATTGATAGATCTGGGTTTAAGATGGATCTAGGCTAGTTTTAGTTGTCCATGGTCATACAAAATTTCTTGGGCATCTAATTATTACACTCATTTTAAATATACTAAATATTTCTAATATTAATGTGGTCAATTTAATTTTAAATTTTCTTAGTTACCACACTTTGTTGAGATGTGATACTATTAGTAGCTTGAATGATGAGAAATGATGAAATAAATATTTTGAATGCAAATTGACAATGTAACAATGTCGGATGACAGAAAATGTGAAAAATAAGAATGTAGTGAATTACAAACAATATTCATTTTGATCAATCTCAAATTATTTTCTTCTATTGTTCTTTTTGTCACACCTATTAGTTTTGTCATCTTTATTAATATTAGTTCTTATTGTCCACCTTTCTCTCTCTATGTCTTTCTTCTTCCCTCCATCTTTATCTCCCCTTCTCTCTCTCTCTCTCTTTCTGTCCCACCTCGCTCTGTCTCTCCCCCATAACACACTCTCTCTCCACCCTCCAACTCTATCACTATCTCCCTCCCTCTCTCCTTTTATCCATGCCTCTCTCTCTCTCTTCCCCTTCTTTCCCTATCTCTATTCACTCCTTTTCTCTTTATTCCCTTGTCTCCTCTCTTCCTCATTTCGTCTTCTTCTCTCCCTTGTCACTCCCTTTCTCTCTCGACCTTTATCTCTCAATGTATTTCTTCTTTCATCTTTCTTTCCTCCTCCAAATCCATCTCTATCTCACCTATGTCTCTCTCCCCCCTCTTTCTCTATTAAGTTCGATTCCATTGTACTGTATTTAAGAAAGTATCTACATCAAAAAAATGTAATTGGTTGTAAAATATTAAACCTATATCTTGGATCAATCATGTCAAAGAAAATAAAATAATAAAAAACTTAAAAGAATCATGCACTATCTTTCCTCTATCCTTAATAGTCACTTTCCTTTGTCTCTTTGGTTGGATCCTTGGTTAATATGCATCTATAACAGTTCTTTATAATATTATTTATACTGTATAAATTTCACAAATGTATATATAAAAAGTATTCTAATTTTTTATTTGATTAAAACCTCGATTTAAATCAATGAGAGATTTTTAGTATTCCTGAGTTGGAGAGTTTTAGAATTATATCAAAACTATTGAAACTTTTTTTTATTTTAGATTATAACAATGTCATAAAAATTAAAATTAAAATAAAGATATTTTATAAAATATTTTCAATTATGAAATAATTATTTTTGGCATGTGTATCGTTAATCCTAGTATTGCCCATGTTTATGCTTTTTTATTTGAAAATTTTTTCATAATTTTATCAATAAAACAATAAAAATAAACAAAATTAAAATTTATTATTTATTACTTGGCTAAAGAAAGACTAAGAAAAAATGAATTGTGTATTTTTTTATATTAATATTATGTTATTTTAGTTATAATATAGCTAACATAAAAATCTTGACATACAAGTTTCTTACATTACATGTAACGCCTACACATCTACCCTATATTGGGTTATAGAGTGCCTCTTCGCGTAATTATTATAATATTAATATTATAAACCGAGGAGATGAATAAGCTCAAAGAATTATTAATATTATAAACCCAAAGGATTAATAAACCTAATGGACTAATATTATAAACACATAGGATTAACAAACCCAAAAGACTAATATTGTAAACACAAAGGATTAATAAACCCAAGTGATTAGTATTATAAACCTAAGAGATTATGATTATGAATATTAGAAACCCAAGGGCCTATTATTATAAACCTAAGGGATTAATAAGCCAAAGGGATAAATATTATAAACTGTATGGCTTGATATTTTAAACCCAAAAGATTATTAATATTATAAACCCAAAAAATAGATTAACATAAGGGATTAATATTATAAACCCAAGGATTACTAAACTGAAGATTATATAACCCAATATAAACCCTTTGCATTAATACTATAGACCCTAATATTATAAAATCCAATAATAAATCCTAATATTGAACCCACTATTATAAATCTCAATATTAAAAACCCAAACTTATAAACCCTAATACTTAACACAATATTATAAATTAGACATTACAACCTCAATATTAAACCCTAATATTAGAAATCAAGTATGAAAAGCAATAATATAAACCCTAATATTATAAACTCAATATTACAAACCCTAATATTACACACCTTAACATTAAACCCCAATATTTTTATTACGCCGTAAGGCGTTTCCCTCTGAGATCAATTCCCCTCTCTGCCTACTTGTCATCTTGTAAACCACAGGATTATGTGTTAGACGATTGCAACAATTTCAGCCTTTGATTAAAAAATTGCCCAAACGGTTTGGGCGTTTCATTTGGCACCGGGTCGAATAGTTTTAGCCGCCTCGGATTCTACGCTCACAGTAACGCACAATAGAATGCGTAAGCGTCGTGGACTGAAGATTCAGAGTCTTAAAATAGGAGGAACAGAATACCTGAGCGATAGCGAATGTAGGGTTTCAAAGTGGAAAATAGGAGGAAGAGAATACCAGAGTGACTATCTTCTCAGAAGACACGGTAAACGCGTTCTTGGAAGTAAGCAAAGTCACATAATGCGTTGCGTATTCTGGATAAGCGCTACTGTTTTATGTTATTCTTTTTTTCTTTGATGTATTATGTTCTAGGTTTGTTTTTACTGCTACCATTTGCAATCGTCTGCCTCTCCTTTCGTCCCCGAACACAGATTAATAAATGTTGCAGGGCTCTGTTCACGAGGCATAAATCAAATTGAAGAGGTGAGGTCTATTGTTGCAGGGTATATTATAGCCTTCTGCATTGAGGCTTTGTTCTCAACATTTTTAATCTTTCATCAGCCTTGGTTATTAAAATCTCCCAAGTTTTTCTCTTTGTTTTCATTTATTCTTTTGCTGATTTTTTAGGTTTCTGTATCGAGTTATCGCATAACATGCCCTGTTTTCTGCTGCAAAATGATGTTTTTGCCGGCTTTGTTCTTGGGGCATACATAAAATGCATATGTGAATCCACCCGTGCAGGTTCATTGTCCTTACCTGCGTTATGGCTTTTCTCTGCAATAATAAAATACTCGCCTGTGATTTCACGGCATGCATTTTTCCATTTAAAGTTTTGAGAGCACTAGGTGTTTTTGGGTCTTTTCCCTAGAACATTACTAGCCAGAGGTGTTTACAGCATTCTCAAATTTTCCACATAGCTTTTCTACAGGCGTAAATCCAAACGTTCCACATAGCTTTTCCACAAGCATTGATCCAAACCTGCTTAGCCGGCTAGAAACGATGAGTTTGATAAGAGTTTGATAAGCAAGACATTAGATTGTGCTAATAGAATATAAATGTTGAATTATTACTTGACTGTGGTGATTACTAATATTAGGTGACCCAGAGGCGTTAGGGAATACATTAGTAACAAAATAAATTTCAAATCTACTTCTCTTTACAACTATAGTCACGTTTGGCTAGCTCTCTATGTATATGAATTGGCAAGGGCCTAATCGATGATATTTACACTCGGTATTGCGATCCAATCAGATATTTACAGCAAAGCTAATAAATGTGCTGCACTCTATTGTTGACTTTTAAATTTGAAATCATTTAAGCCCTCCAAAATGGAGATAGAGGAAGAAACCAAATGGAAAGAGTAAAAAATGAAGTATTTTTTATATGTGTATGTTTATTTTTATTTAATATCGTTTTGGACGTGGTTTTTTCTGAAGGGGAAAACCTGCCCGCCCAGAAAAGCGTCTACAAGAATTAGTTGCAGATCAGAAGTCTGAATTCCAAAGTCTGCAAATAGTGCCTGCTCCTTGTCAATGATTTGAATAGTAATATTAATGTTCATTATATTTGTAATATTAATGTTCATTATATTGACCTTTATTTTTCATTCCAACTGAGATGGCCATAACCAATGTTCATTAATTCTTTTAAACCAATGTTCATTAATTCTTTTAAAGATGGCTTTCATCCTTGACCCTTCTGATCTTTTAACTTGGTAAGAACTAAATTCTGATAGGTGTCTAGCAGTTTCTGAGACGCAAAAGAGCTTACCACTGAATAAGATTAAGCTTCAAATCTGGCTTCTGGATCAGTAGGACAGACAGCTGGCAGCAATCCCATAATCTTCTCAACACTGTTAGGAAACCAGAACTTAGTTAGAAAATGATTTGAAAACTTGAGGTGCTGAAATTGAGTAAAAATCAAAGCCAATTGATTATTGCACAGGCTTGTAATTTGAACATCCGGTTGCAATGAGTGGGAACTAGACAGTTAGTCATTCGGTTGTATATGACTTAAGTCTAATGAATGTAGGAGACAAGTAATTTTTTTTCCATGGTATGTTCATCACTAATATAATTGTTGATTGTCTGTGGATTGAGTATGATTTCTTGCTTGGCTTCCCCCTTTTATTGTGGGACATGTTGTGTGTGTGAAATAATGGTTAGATATGCTTACCTTGACATGTTTTGGAATTGTTTATATTGAGGTGTTTTGTTTCACTTGAATGTTCCATATCACTTAAGAGCCTAATGGTTGTGTGGCATCAATGTGGCTTTGCTAGTTTGGCAAGATATCCATTAGTTGTGTCATTAAGAATACAATCATTAAGAATACATTTAACTGATGTGTCTTGATTGAAGCTAGGCACTGTGAGCATTCCCTAACATGAAATGAGCCAAGCGTACTTGAACAACTGGTTGCCCAATGTGAGAACATATTGTCATCCATCTTAGGTCAACATATGATAGTCTATGAAGATCATGTCTGTGGTTCACCATATGTGCACACACCTTCAATACACTTACTGGTATTCTTGTGTTATCATGGCTAACACACAATCCATTTCATTGCCAAGTTGCATTGTGCTTTGTCGAAGCTTGCTAGGCAGCAACCTTGTTGGTTACCTTCCCTTGACTAAGCAAGCCATCGTTGGTCCTTATGTGCTAGTACACTGTCAATTTGGGTCCTTACATTCTTCTCCACTTGAACGCAGGATGTCCTTGTCAACATGGCGCCATTGGCTCCTTCAATGAAAAGGGTGTTGGTGGTGAACAACACGTGATTTCCACATTTGAGCTTTGCAGTCTAATTTTCTTTTTGTGACTTGGCATGCTTAAGTTGTCCAGACACTGCCTTGCCTCGATCATAAAGGTTTGGCCAACTTACTCGTATTACAATCAGACTACAACCTTTTACCTAAGGTCTGTAATGTTGATTATGCCTTCTCAGTTTTGGTATGGGTCTGCAACCTCCTCCCTCATGTTGCTGGGAGTGGCAGGTTCAGTTTTTGGAGTCTTCGGTTATGGTTCTAGTTGGGGACACGAGGACGGTCTCACAGTCCTCCCTCTCAGGCTCAGTTTCAGATTCGAATGGGCATCCTGTCCATGTAGCCAATTTTGGCGGAAAATGTAACTCTCTGTAACTTTTTGTATTATAATAGAATAGTTCGATTTACACAAAAAAAGGTCTACACATAACTTTGCCTTAGCCTACAAGAAATTAGACGCCCAACCACCTCTGATGCATTTAGTTCATCAAATAGCACAAGGAATGCATTCAATTGCAACGTTTAAGCATTCCACAATACAACTGTATGCAAGGAACACTAAGACATTCAACACATATAAAACATTTGCAATATACACAACACGTGGATGGGAGACACCCAAGCTAAGTTTCAAACACCCTTGTTATATGTCCAGCATCTCAAGCGTATATTTTCCTGCATCTTGAAGCATTCCACCCTGGCACAGCCCCTGAATGAGAACAGAGTAGCTATACGAATTGGGCAAGATCGTTTGATAAGATCTATGCAGGAGAAATGTTGGTTGGTCGTGCAAGAGCTCTATTTATGGATGAAATTTCAACCGGATTGGACAGTGCTACGACTTTCTAGATCATCAAGTGTTTTCACCAAATTATCCATCTCTTGGATGCGACAATGTTGATCTCTCTTCTGCAGCTTGCCCCTGAAACATATGAATTATTTGATGACATCATCTTAATTTCTGAAGGAGAGGTGGTTTA
>APFE031385020.1:0-48521 GCA_000404065.3 Pinus taeda
TTTTTAAGTGACTTTTCTCTCTTTTTGAAGTTTGACATGAAAAGCAGAGGTATGAGGCTTGACAAGGAGGATAATATGACTATTGATGGAGCCATATTAACTGCAGATAGTCATGGTGACAAATTTCAGTGTAACAATCTGGTTTAATTGAGCTCCATGCTTCTTCTGGAGTGATATTCTTTAAAACCTTAGTAGGAGTGCGATTTACTATGTAATTTGCACAGTTAATTGCTTCTGCCCAAAAATTAAGACTAAGTCCTTTAGATTGAAGCATACCATTAACCATGTCCTTTAAGGTGCGATTCTTCCTTTCAGCTACATCATTTTGTTGTGGAGTATAAGGAACAGTATGTTGCATTTTAATTCCATGCTTAATGCAAAATTTGATGAATTTGTTGTTAACATATTCTCCACCAATATCAGATCTTAGCTTAAGAATTCGATGTCCAGATTATTTCCCAACGAAGACCTTGAAGGCCAAGAACATCTTAAATACTTCACTCTTGAGTTTTAAGAATTATACCCAAGTGCGTCTGGAGAAATCATCAATGAAAGTTACGAAATACTTGTAGCGAGAAAATGAAACAACTAGAAGTGGACCACATAAATCACTATGGACAAGCTGTAAAGGGTTTGAGGCATGCCAAGAAGCTCATTTTTCAAAACTATCCTGATGATGTTTTCTGAGTACACATCTGGAACAAACACCATCTCTGTAAGATACCATAGGAAGGTCTGTCAACATATTTTCTTTACATAGATTTTGAAGGGAGAGATAGTCTAAGTGACCAAATCGCTCATGCCAAAGATTGCTCACTTCATCATTATGAGAAACAAATACTGAGGGAAGAGTTGATGACCCAATTTTTTTAAACTTATACAACCTTATAGAATCATCATCAATTCCAGTAGCTAAAATATGTCTAGGATCTTTGAGGTCCTTAATTACAACATCATGAGGTGAAAATTCAACGATTTTACCTTCACTTGAATGAGTTATCTGATATACAGATAGAAGGTTGTAGGATACGGTAGGAACACATAATACATCATTAAATTTACCATTGTCTAGATGAATAGTTCTAGTCCCTACAACACTAAGAGATCTATCACCACCAACATATATATTTTTGGTGTTACAATCATTTAAAGAAGAAAACATGGCTTTGTTTTTGGCCATGTGATAAAAGCTCCATAATCAGTGAGCCACTCATGAGAATGAGAAGAAGAAGATATATTTAGTTCATAACCAAACCAAGATGCTTGATAACCGCATACATAAAGTGTTATTCCTGAAGATGAAGTCAAAGTTGAAGAGTGTTCCAAATGGATGTTATGCTTCTTCAATGCTGCTTCCAGGGCATCCATCTTCTTAAACCATTTGGATTCTAAGTGGCCATCTCGATTACAAATGTTGCAATGTCTATCATTATTTTTCCCTTTGTTTTTATTTGCCTTATCATTTTGTTGAATTGTTTTTCCATTTTGAGACTGCAAGTGCTTAGGACCCTTGGTTAGTATAGGACCATTCTTTTTAGGATGTTGCTTCTTAGGATTCTATGAACTTGATTGTTGTTGGGTGGATAAGGCTTTTTTAGAAGAGTTTCCAAGATTACGAATACCAAGATGTAAGAGATTTTCTTGTTATCTTATTAAAGAATCACAAAAGGCATCAAAAGAAGGGGACTTGTAGGCTTGTCCTTGAGAAATAAAGGCTTCTCTAGTAGAACGAAAGGTGGAAAAAATTACAGGGTAGGCTAGTTCTAACTTTGTGAGAATGGAATAGATAAGGCTACTATCTTCTTTCTTAACCTTAACACCTTCCAAGAGAACTCTAAGGGTCTTGAACTTGGAGAAAAAATATTCAATGGGAGAAATATTATTGGGGTCCAACATAAGCGAATCATTTTCGAGTTGATGGACTCTAATTTCATTTTTAATTCCAAAAAATTTATTGAGCCATTTCATTGCTTCATCAGGGGTATCAAGTTCTATGATATGGAATCTAAGGTCTAGAGAAATAGACATCCCTATCAACCCACGTGCTTGATATTGCATATTTTCTCATTTAGCTGCCTTATCTTCACCTTTAGATTTAGATTCTTGGCTTGAGGCTATTCTATAAAAACCTTTACTTCTAAGTAAATCCATAATTTAGGATAACCATTGGAAGTAGTTGGTGCTACCAAGAATAACTTGGCATGGACTTTCCATTTTAACACAAAATGAAGCTGTATATGCTAAAACTAAGTGTTCCAATAGAAAGATCTCGAAAAATTAGACCGATTAAAAAAAAAGGCTCTCAAAACAACTTCTGGATGAAGAAGTTATGGCTTTTTGAATAAAAGTTCTTGAAGATGCCGAAGAAGTATGTGAATGTGCATAAGTGAATGATAATGTTATATTTTAAAAGAAATCCCCCCTTTCCAAACTTAATCTAATTAGCTCACTTTAAAAAATTGTGACCCACTTTTATAAATAAGCAAAAGTCATTTTTACAATGGTAGTTTATGAGCTACCCACTAAATTGTAAGTTAAATAAAAAATAAAGAGACTTTAGAATTATAAGTGACTCACTTTTTATAATGGGTGAGAACACTTTTACATAAAATAACTTTAAAACATAAGTTACATGTGTTTTTTGAAAAATTAACTCAACAAAAAGAAAGACTTGAACCCAAGACCTCTATTCTCATAAAGTAACTTTCAACCATGTGAGCTAGTTTAAAATGTTAGTAAATTTTGGAAAAGAGGAAGGTTTTTATTTTTTTGAAGTTGTGGAGTGTGTGCTTACTTGAAAAAGCCATTTTTGCCTACAAAACAAAATACCACACAAGCCAACACGGACATGCAAAAAAAACCAAACTTATGGCTTGAAGTTAGCTTTTGTTGGAAACTAAATATTTTCCTGAATGTTTCTGATTTTCCAAGATCACACTAAGGTGCGACATGAAAGAGCATACACGTGAGAAAAATCCTTCCTCTTTGTTTCTGATTTGCCGAGATCGCACAGAGTCACGAGGCAAAGAGCATACACAGAAATGAAAGGTATAGATCTGGTAACAAAAAATAAAGGGCTAATTAAACTGAAATAACAGAGAGATGAATAACTAAAACTGCAAATAAAGACTATATACCTCCAAATCTTAAAAATGACGTAGCTAGGGCTACCGAAAACCTTTTCGCATGAAATGAATGGGGTTCCTCATTGGAACAGATGCTCCTAACACAATAGAGCAGTCCTATCGGCTCGAAAGCAGTAAAAAACAATAGATATAGGAAATGACGTTCGGATGTAGTTGTACTGGCTTTGGATTTGGATCACTAATGGATGTGGCCCTCAAATAGCTCTGATACTATGTAGGAATTTATAGGGTATGTTCCTTAGATAGAACACCAAAGGACACCTCCAACAAACATATCACAGATCAATACACCAATATTCTTAACGTGGTTAAAACCCTTAAAAAGGGAAACAATCCATGACCTGAGCCAACGCGGCCACTTTAGGAAATTTATTAATAAAAGAGAAAATTTACATAAGATTCTCTCATGAACGGTCACTCTACAACTGACCATCCATTCTCTTTAGATAGAGAACATGGACCAATCAGGTGTTAAGTCATGGATCAAGTGTCGACAATACCGAGGAGGGAATGAACCGTCAGATCGCTTCATGTCTAGAACATATCATGACTGTCAGATTGTAATTACAAAAGTACAAAGTAAAGAAACACATTTTACCTAACTATGCACTAGATCAAGTTATATGCAACTATTTCCTATGTGTCAAAATACCCTAACATTTAGGGCCTAGTGAACCGAGTTTGGATTGCAATAAAACATGAGAGACTAGGAGGAAGGAAAATTCCTCACAGTGTAGGTGGAGAAAACCGGTGGCATCCTTGCTTGTTTGGCCTAGTGATCGGGTGAAGATCATAGTAAATCCTATTATGATGTTTTTATTATGTTGGCCTAGTGATCTAGGATGGATTATATTAAAGCCTGGTTTCTCTTGATCAGGGTGAGGTGGTTTAGCCTCGGTATGCCCTACTTGGTTATTTTGGTTTGAGTTTCACATTCATGCTTGGAATATGGCATGGGGGTGAATGGATGAAAAGAGATTTGGCTCAACCATTCTATGGTTAAGTGGAAAGTGGGAGTCCCATCTTGGGTTTGGTTTTGCGTCATAATTTAAAGGTTATTTCTTGTATTTATATGAGCATTTTGATGGATTATATGTGGTTTATATGTTTGTAATTTCATGAGTATTTATATTGGTATTATGCTGGTTATATGTCTGTTTTATTAGAGCAACTATGTATGGATCTCAACATGTTTTTTCTTGTAAATGAATGGATGATGTATCTATGGCCTAATAGATGGTAATGCAACAAATGGCAAGAGGGAACAATGGTTCTTAGTGATCCTCAGATAAGTACAAGATCCCTATGTTTAACTCTGTTGGTTACACTTGCAGATTACATGCTTGCGACATGTTTGATGAAATGCCTGTCATGGCTAATAGGGGTCTAATTAAGGTCTTCTTTAGCTTATTGCTTTTGCATCATTTTTTCCCTATTCCTTTACTGTTCCTAAGTTATCATTCCATTCTGTCCAGTGATATGGGCTCTGGTCCTAAAACGTTGGCTCAAATCTTGGGGATGTTGGCATAACACTGGAAAATTGGGTGTTTGGACATTGGCAGGCAAGCCTGTCAGAGTGAATTTAGTTTTATGGACATTGTCATGCCTATTGCATGAGACCGTCTGAGGATTAAGTTGGTCAAAAATTTAGTAGGACCCAAGGGAAAGTTGTTTGAGGTGTTGGATTGGTTCTTAAGGGCCCTAAAACTAATGTTAAGGGTCTGTGTGTTGGGTTTCCATCGATTCCACTTCTTTAAGGTCACATAGGAGGTTGAATCTAGTCATAGTAGCCTGTCATCACATGTTTATCCCAGTTGGAAAGTTACTTGGGTAGATGTGCGAGGAGAGTGTTACATAGTGGTATCAGAGCATGGTTCAACCTTCAAACTGGATGGGCGGTGTGCGTTATGTTGGAAATAATACTAAGAGGGGGGTGAATCACTATTATCAGACCAATAATTTAATTTTCAAAAATTAATTGTATACGCTACTTTAACTTAGTGAACTAGCGTGTATACAAAATTGTACTTAGTGCAACGAGCGTATATGTAGAGATATTTTGATTTACCCAAATTATCATGCATTGAACTTTAACTAGTATATAAGGAATTCATTAGATAGTGCAGTAAAAGAAGAATAAAGCATCACACATAAGCAACACACATGAACACCAAGATATAAGGTGGAAACCCAATGTTGGTAAAAACCACCTGTTATTGTCGTCTCTATCTTCTTTTAATAATAATAAAATTTTTGCTTACAATTTTTGTATTGGTGCAATCTTATACCAGTATGCAGGCTTCTACCTGTAGAACGCTACGACCTTCTCTTGTTCTCCAAATTCTACTAGAAGGGAGCTACAACCCCCTAGCTCTTGTACTAGCCGATATGTTTACTAGTATGTAGGTGCCAACCTACAGAAGGCTATGACCTTCTTTCTTCATCTAGGGACCACATTTCATAAATTTTCAGACTTGATCCATCAACAACATTATAATTGACATTCAATCATCAAATATATCTACATCACCTAATCATCTTTTGAACCAATCACAACCGAATCAATCAATCACTTTGACAACCCATCAATCTAATCATTCAGAGTACTATCACCAGACTACAGTAATCAGAACCCAAACCATAACCCAAAACTCTACAACAATAAACAACAACAACTAAACATATTTTATAAGGTATACTCTATTTCCATGTGTCAAACCTGCGTGTACACACACTTTTCTCAAAGCCAACCAACATATACATCTGCAAATATAGATTTAGAGTTCTGCAACTATTCCAAAGTTTAGTTATACACAGATCTTACCATTTACAAAATAATATATGTGTCAGTATTCAGATCTAGAACATACATGAGCATCAACACATAAAGATAGTTCATTTTACACCTTGAGAACCTGATTCATCATTAGATATGATTCCTCATCATCAGCTAAGGTTCATCCTTAGTTCAGATCCAACTATGCACCATAACCCAATAACCTGCATACTAGATTTCACACTTCATCAGATATTCGATACTTGCATGCCATGGCCTAATGATCTTCTCCTCCTTTTATAGCTTGTAGGCCTTTCTCAATACCATGGACCAAAACTACTTATGACTAATAACTTGGATCAAATACCTAGGGTCAATACCTTAGACCAGATACCTTGGACCAATACCATGGATCAAAACACCATGGTTCAAATACTTCGGACCAAAAACTTAGTTTTCCAAGGTATACACACTTTTTCTTTTGTGAAAGTGCATGTGTACGTATACGTGACTTGTCTACAGTGAACCTACGTGTATAGACGGCTTGGTCAATGGTGAACCTGCGTATACCTCTATTTCTTCATTTGGTGTAGTTTGATCTGTGACTCTGTGATGTTAACCTGTTGTACTGTGATTTGTCATCTGTTGTACTGTGATCTCTCATCTGAGTGAGTTTCCATCAAGGACAATCTCATAATGCCAACAATCTCCCCCTTTGGATTTGATGGAAACGCCAAGTCACTCTCCCCCTTTGACATTAAGGGCAAAGGGTCATGCTCCCCCTGAGTACATGATGAATTCTCTGATATGCTAAATTGTGTTGATTGAGATCCCATGATCAAGTCCATGCTCCCCCTGAGCACAAGCAAGGTCTGAAAAAGAAGATGTTCTAAAAGAATAACATGAGGCTATACATACATCACCAATGACCTTCCTATCACCAATTTCTCATACATACATCCATATCCCAACCAAGTGGGGATATACCAATTGTTTATTTGTGACAAAAACAAGAAACATTACATCATCCATCCCATGCATAGTAGGGTTACAAATTAGGTACTTTATGACCTTTACATTAAATTATATACATGACATATATAACAGAGACCAAATATCTTAAACAATACCATGATAGTCATCAACAACTATTATTAGTAGCATTTGTCAATCAACATCTAAACCAGCAACCATGGTCTCCCCCTCAATCTGTTCCACCTGTTCACTGTCAAATCTGATCATTGCATATGTCAGTAAGAGATATCAAAGCATCATCATCAATCAAATATACATCAGATTATCAACAACTTTATGAGGATCAAGATATTTCCATATGTTATCAGTAGATTATAACCCTCATCAAATAGAGCAGATAATTTACAAAACCATAGCATACCCCTTTTTTCTGAGTCTAGCCCACTACTTTTCTTCAAACCAACATATATGTGACTGTGACCACAAAAACCTTCATATGTACGTGACTACGCTTCATGAAACTCGTGTATAACCACCTTTTTCTGAAAAATAGGATTTAACAGCAGAATGTTGCAGCAAGTACTCCCAGATTTTGTCTGAGATATTCAAATGTCTCTCTAGGCAGCGGCTTAGTGAATATATCAACAACCTGTTCTTTGGAGGGAACATAATCCAATTTGACCTTTTGTTCAAGCACTTTTTCATGTAGAAAATGATATTTGATGGGTGTGTGCTTTGTCTTGGAGTGCATGACTGGATTCTTTGAAATACTGATGACACTTGTATTATCACATAGAATGGAGATGGGTGTAGTGCATGTGATCTGAATGTCTTGCAAGGTTTGCATCACCCAAAGTAGTTGTGTGCAGCAAGATGCATCATCCACATATTCTGCTTCAATTGTAGATAATGCAATTGAACTTTGTTTCTTGCTAAACCAAGATACTAACTTGGAACCCATATAAAATGCACCACCACTAGTGCTTTTTCTGTCATCCACACTTCCAACCCAATTTGCATTTGTATATGCATGAAGTGTAAGATCTGTATCTCTAGGATACCATAAACCAAAGTTTGGTGTTCCTTGAAGATATTTGAAAATCCTTTTAATTGCCTGAAGGTGTGATTCCTTTGGATTTTCTTGGAATCTTCCAACTATTCCTACTGCATGCATGATGTCAGGTCGAGTACTTGTTAGATAAAGAAGACTACCAATCATGGATCTGTAAGTTGGTTGATGTACCATTGTTGATTCATCATTTGAGTTTAGACTGCATCCTATTACCATTGGGGTACATACTAGTTTAGAATCTTCCATGCTGTGCCTTTTTAGGATTTGTTTGAGATATTTGGTTTGTGAGAGAAAAATACCATCTTTATTTTGCTGAACTTGTGGACCAAGAAAGTAGGTAAGCTCACCAATCAAGGACATTTCAAATTCTTGCTGCACTCCTATAGAAACATTCTGACTCATGGATTCTTCATTACTACCAAAAATGATATCATCAACATAAACAACGATTATTAGCAATTTACTACTGTCAATCTTTGTATATAGATTGCTATCTGCTAACCCCTTTGAAAAACCCTGTTGGTGGAGATATCTGTCAAGATGGTAATACCAAGCCCTTGGAGAATGTTTTAGACCATAGAGAGCCTTTCTGAGTTTGCATACAAGTTTTGCATCATTTCCAAGAATGGATCCTTCTAGTTGTTCAATTTAGACTTCTTCTAAGTCTCCATTAAGAAAGGTATATTTTACATTCATTTAATATACTTTGAATTTTTGAAAACGAGAAAGAGCAAGAAACATTCTTATGGCTTCAAGTCTAGCAACAGGTGCAAAAGTTTCTTCAAAATCTATACCTTCTTGTTGAGCATATCCTTTGCAAACAAGTATGGCCTTGTTTTTAATAACTTCTCCATTTGGTTCCTATGATACTTTTATCATGAGGTCTAGGAACTAATTCCCACGTATTATTCTTTTCAATTTGCTCAAGTTCTTCATTCATGTCCTTGACCCAACATTCATCTCTACATGCTTCATTTACATTTTGAGGTTTAGTGGAAGATAGTAATGCTAGATAGCTTGAGGCTTCAACAATAGTTCTTCTTGTTTGCACACTTACCTCTTCTTCCCCTAAAATTTGAGTTTCTAGATGATTTTTCTGAACATACCTGGACAGAGTATTTTCTTCTATCACTATCTCTTCTTATGGTGCTTCATTGGTTTCTTCTTCAGAATCAATGTGATTTGATGTGGGAAGATGATCCTCATCTTCTTCATTGTTATAATCTTCAGTTTTTACCTGTTTTGGATTTTTGCATGCTTCATCAACCACAACATCAATACTTTCAATAATTTTCCCAAGACTTTTATTATAACATTTATATCCTATACTTCAGGAAGAGTAGCCAAGAAGAATACCTTCATCTGCTCTAGGTTCAAACTTACCAAGTTTTTCATTAGTCCTTTTGATGTAACATTTGCTTCCAAAAACTTTGAAGTATTTTACAGTAGGAGTCTTGCCATACCAAAGTTCATGTGGAGTGTGAGTGCTGTTTAACTAGACATTTTCTTGGTTGAGAATAGTGATGGCTGAGAATGAAGCTTCACCTAAGAAGGTTGCAAGAGTTCCAGATTCATCTAGCATAGCACGAGCCATTTGTTGAATAGTTCTGTTCATCCTTTCTACCACTCCATTTTGCTGAGGAGTCCTTGCGGTGGAGGATTTCCTTCTTATTCCATGTTGTTCACAAAAGTCAAAGAATTCATCCGAGGTAAATTCCCCTCCTCGACCAGATATGAGGCATTTGATTTTTGCGATCTGATTCATTTTCAACCAAAGCTTTGAAGGATTTGAACTTTTCAAACGCTTCATCTTTATGCTTTAGAAGACCTATCCAATACATTATGGAAAAATCATCAATGAACAATATAAAGTATTCTTCTCCACAAGGTGACTTTTTCCTTGATGGTCCACATAAATCAGTATGAACAAGTTCAAGAGGCTTACTAGCTGACCCTTCCTTTTCGATGAAGCAAGATCTGGTTTGATTACCGAATTGACATGTTTTGCATATAGCATTTTCAGGAATGTTGATATCTGGAAGATCATGAACAGCCTGGAATCTGCATGCTTTTCTTAGTTGAGAAAAGCTTAGATGTCCCAATCTTCTATGCCATAGCCAGTTTTCATCATTTTTTCTTAGATAGCATTGTTGTTGTTCTCGCTTGAGTATGTATAGGTTTTTTGGAGTTCTTGTACTTTAATCACGGTTTCTCTTATATCAAGCTCACGAATAACACATCCATTTGATCGAAACACTACTTCATTTCCTTGGTCACACATTTGACTCACACTCAATAGGTTATGCTTTAAGCCATCAACATACATAACATTCCCAGCTTTAACTTTTTCTTTCAAGAAAACAGAGCCTTTACCTTTTATGACACTAGGAGTGTCATTTCCAAATGAGACACTCTTTTCCTTTTCTAAGGCATTATATGAGTGTAGTTTTTCTTTGTCACCTGTCATGTCTTTTGAGCATCCACTGTCGATGTACCATTTGTTTTTTTGTTCTTCTGCATACAAGGCTATACCACATCTTTCTGTTTGCAATTCTTTCTTTATCCATATTTTGGGATTTAATGGAGTTTGCTCCTTTTGAGATATTTGCCCAAATTTACTCCTGCATTTAGATTCTTCATGGCCAAAGTTGTTACAGATTGAGCATTCTATTTCATTTTCAAGAAGAGAAAAGTTATTATAGGAACTTTTCTTGATCCCTGTCACATACCTTTGATTTCATGCTTCTCTAGTCATGATGGTTTTGTAAGAAACACATTGAGAAGCTTTATGTCCAAAATTATGCCATGAGAAACATTGACCATTAAAGAAGTTCCTGCAATTATCAAATCTACTGACTTGGTGATTGTAGTTTCTATTGATATTCATCTTTGAAGCAAATTGAGTATGATTTACCTGAGGTTGGTTGTGGCTTCTGTTCATCCTTGAAGTAAATTGAGTGTAATTTACCTAGTGATCTCCTTTATGGCTTTGCTAACGATTGTCAAACTATTCACTGCTCTTTGTTGCATCAAGATAGCTTTTAGTGGAGGTTGACGACTTTTGTGATTGAGATGCTTCTTCAGTATATCCAAGGCCTGTCTTTATAAGAGGAGAATGATGCACTTTGATAATTTCATTTAAGGTTTCTGGTCCTTTAGCAAATCTAAGATTGAGAGCTTTTGTTTTCTCAAGATCCTTTCTTAGACCCACTATTTCACATTCTAGTTTTTCATTGTGTTTTTCTCTTTCAACAAGTTGGTATGTAAAGGTATCTATACTCATATTCTTTTCTTCCAAACAGATTTTGAGTTTAGATATTTATTCATCAAGGCCATCTTCATCTAAAGCATCCAAAAAATCATCATTCTCATAAGCCATCAGAAGTCTATAGTCATTACTATTTTCATCTTCATCACTATTTGATAAACCATCGCTATCTTCATGAGTATAGTAGCTCTTTTTACTTACACTTTGTTTTCTATTCCATTTGGAAGATTCCTTCCCTTTATCATATTTATCTTTATGAGTACATTTGGCAGCATATTGATCGACTCTACCATAGGCAAAACATTTGAAAGGTAGTTTACCTCTAAATCTTCTGGAACCCCATTGAAGCTTCTTGACAAAGTTTACTTCCTCTTCTTCTCCTGAAAGATGTCCTGATTCATTGAGTTCTTCTTTTCCTTTTGCTGAAGCTTTAAATGCAACTTCTCTCATATCTGATGGACCTCTTTTTCTCATCTCAAAGGTAGTTAGGATTCCATGAAGCTGTGTCATAGTAATAGTCTGTAGATCCTGATTTTCCTCTATGGCAGATACTTTTGATTCAAGTTTAGTAGACAAGGATCTTAAAACTTTTTCAACTAAGGTAACTTCGTTTATCTCTTCACCCAGATTATTCATGAAATTAACAACCTCATCTATACGTAAGAAGTAACTAGCTATATTTTCATCATTGTGCATATTGAGAGTTTCATATTGAATTCTGAGAGTTTGCAATTTAGCACATTTTACCTAAGAGTCTCCTTCGTAGCTTAGAATGATTTTGTCCCATATTTCTTTAGCTGATTTGAGCTGCATAACTTTTAAAAACTATGGTTGTGATAGACTTCCCAATAATGTATTGACAACCTTAGCATTGGTTTCGTATTTCTTTTTACCTGCCGTATCTATAGGAATTGCTGATGGAAATGTACATCCTCCTTCCAAGATTTCTCAGACATCAGTTCCAAGTGATTGAAGATATGTTGTGGTTCTTACCTTCCAATAAACAAATTTTCTCCCATCAAATATTGGTGGTCAGATGGATCCCTCACTTTCTTGATTACTCATGATGATGGATCTTCCTTCAAGTGATCAAGCTTCTTCTGAAGGACAGGCTCTCATACAATTATTGGAAATAATACTGAGAGGGGGGTGAATTAGTACTATCATATCAATAATTTAATTTTCAAAATTGATTTGTAAACACTACTTCAGCTTAGTGAACTAGCGTGTATATGCAACTGTACTTAATGCAACCAACATGTATGTAGAGATCTTTTGATTTACCCAAATCATCATGCATTGAAATTTAACCAGTATATCAGGAGTTCATTAGATAGTGCAGTAAAATCAGAATAAAGCATCACACATAAGCAACTTACATGAACACCAAGATATAAGGTGGAAACCCAATGTGGGTAAAAACCACCTACTGTTGTCGTCTTTGTCTTCTTTTAATAATAAGAAAATTTCTGTTTGCAATTTTTGTATTGGTGCAGTCTTATACCAGAATGCAGGCTTCTACCTACAAAAGGTTACAACCTTCTCTCATTCTCCAGCTTCTACTGGAAGGGACCTACAACCCCCTATCCCTTGTACTAGCCGATATGTGTACTAGTTTGTAGGTGCCAACCTACAGAAGGCTACGACCTTCTTTCTTCATCTAGGGACCACGTTTCATAAATTTTCAGACTGGATCCATTAAAACATTATAATTGACATTCAATCATCAAATATATCTGCATCATCCAATCACCTTTTGAACCAATCACAACCGAATCAATCACTTTGACAACCCATCAATCTGATCATTCAGAGTATTGTCACTAGACTACAGTAACCAGAACCCAGAACTCTGCAACAACAAATAGTAGCAACTAAACACATTTTATAAGGTATACGCTATTTCCATGTGTCAAACCTACGTGTACACGTTCTTTTCTCAAATCCAACCAGCGTATACATCTGCAAATATAAATTGATGGAACCCAATCCATGCTTCAATGTATAACTTAAAACAAAGTTTGTCCAGTGCTATTGATTAATTCAGATTTGGTTTATGATTAGGCTGTTAATCACTATTATAAACAATGGATATTTTCTATGGTGGTTGCAATCATTTATTGCGGAATGTAAATATGAAAGCTGACCTATCCTACCTCGATCCTCGTTTCTTGCTTATTCTGTACGGTGAAACCCTTTGGCATTTTTTCATTTTGATATTTTTGATCTGGTATGAGAGCTCCACGAGGGTTTCTATGGTGATGGTTTGTTTTGGTTCTGTCTGCAAATGAATGTTAAACTACAGGATTGCTTGTGCTATTGGCGACAATGTTCTTTGCTGTGTGGTCCTTTCACGCGTTCTGGAGGTTGATTTATTCTTTTTTTTGCGAAATTGGTTATTTCATCTACTTGAACATGGAATTGATCCCTGATCGGTCATGTCTGGTTTCGAACCATTATTTTCCTACTATTTGTTGCCTTGCTACGACTCTGTTGCTAAAAAAAAATTGTTACTGTCTTCATATGCTCAAGTTATACGCACGATGGCCCGCTCTGCTATGACTTCTCAGGTAATTCATTTTTCCATGCTTAATTTCTTCCTTTTCCTGGTTCAAATGCTAACAATGTCTGCTCCTTTTGCTCAGGTAATTTCCATGTACTATGGCTCTGTGGTATGCGGGTTTTTGTTCAAACACACTCTCAGGTAAGGTCTTGTTCTCCCCTTGCCTGTACCATATCTTTGCTCGTTTTCTTTTATTCAAGGTTTTTATTGACAATTTCCTGTCTTGGCTACGCAGGTCAAGGTTTTTACCTCGGGCATGGATGGCTTCAACTCTTTGGTTTACCACATCCTTTAGTGCTTTTCTGGTAGGCTCTATCACCGTAGACTTGTAGGGTTGTAACTAGGGTTTATAGTTTTTGGAGGTCATGCCTCAACATTCTTTTTCTTGGCTCTTGTTTGCATCATTATACCACCTAGGCTCACCCCTATTATGGTTCTAGCGTTGTAATTCGTTTTGGCCGATACTTATAGTTGGATATGAGGATTTGTTCGATGTCAAACCCTTGACTATGGTATGTTCTGTCTCATGGTCATTAATTTCTTTCCTTACAACAATGTAATATCGAACTCTTAAGTAATAAAAACTATATTTTTGTTTCTGTTTTGTTGAAAATGGAAAGAAAAGGTTTTGAACAAACTGTCATGAATTACCTCTGTTTGGGGTTTGTCCAACCGATATTCAGGTTCTGGTTTTCTCATTCGATTGGTTTGCTGTGTTGATTTCTTCTCGGCCACGGCCTTGTTCACTGTTTGTCCATTCCTATCTTGAAAACTTGTATGCGTTCAACTCGCCAGTACTCTGCTCCTTAATAAAGGAAAGGTGTGAAGCTATATGTCTGCACTTTGTTTGTCACTTTTGAATTATTTATAGATTGACAAATATATATACACAATATAAAGGAAATTTTACAGATGGATGGATAATAAACTTGTTCTCTGTCTTTTTATTACTGTATGCAAAATGCTGAACCTTGTCAATGATTTTCGATGTTACATTTATGTTCTCTGTCTATAGTTACTTGAACTGTGTAGTTACATTTTCAGTTGTAAGTCTTATAGTTACATAACTTATTCAAGTATTTGGTTCTACTTATATGGCAAGATTTTACATTGGACACATTTGTCTTTTTCCTTTAAAATGACAGAACAATTATTAACCTAATGTTGATTAAAAATAAACAAATAAATGACCCTAACCGACCAAACTATCCTTAACTAATACTAAGATTAAAAAGAAAAACAAAGTCCTACATCCTACTATGACAAACTAAATAGAAAGAAAACCAACATGCTAATATAACTCTCCACCTTGGCAGAGACCAACACCCAGTCATGGTGCCCTAGCTAGATGCTCCTGCATCAGGCTCCCGGGGTAAAAAGAAATCATGACTTCCATCCATGAGCTTCTCGACTGAAAAACCTGCCTTCTCAATTTGCTTGGCATCAAGCCATGAACTGTCCTTAGTAGGATGATTCTTCCACTTGATCAGGTACTACAGATATTCCTTCTGCCAAGTTCGTTTGGCCAACCAAGTGTCGAGGATTCTCTCAATCTCAGGAGGTTGAATGTAAGGCATCTTTCTCATCCAAGTTTCTCCTCCATATTGGGTATTCTATGTAGGCTGTATGGTTCTGTCTTCTTCTTTTGGGTCAGCAGTGTAAGGAAACAAGTCTGCTACATTAAAGATGGGTGAAATGCCTATCCCTGGTGGCAATTGTATCTCATAGGCATTTGTTGAAAATTTCTAAAGGACTTTATAGGGGCCTATCTTCTTATACTTCAACTTATTGTATGTAGCTCTAGGGAAGCGTTCCTTGTGCAAATGCACGAGGACTTCATCTCCTACATTGAACTATACTTCCCTTCTTTTCAAATCTGCTTGTTGTTTATAATTTTGGCTGTTGTCCTACACTTTAATTTTCATCTGCTCATGCAAATATCTCATCACGTTAGCGAAATCTTCTCCATTTGTGCTTCGCCTTTCTTGTTATTCAAGATCTCGCAACTCATGCACTCTGCGAGGATGCATGTCGTACAAGATCTAAAATGGACTGCAACTTGTGCTGTGATTAGGCAAGTCGTTATAAACAAGCTCTACTTGGGTGAGCACTCGATCCCACACCCATGAATTCTCACCAATCAAGCTTCGTAGCAGGTTTCCCATGCTTCTATTTACCACCTTTGTTTGTCTGTCGGTTTGCGGGTGATAAGCAGAACTGTAACTCAACTATTTGTCCATCTTCTTCCATAGGGTGTGCCAAAAGTGCCCTGTAAACTTCACATCCCTGCCTAAAAGAAGAGACTTAGGCAAACCATGTAGCCTGACAATCTCCGTGAAGAACAAGTGGGCCATGTGAGTGGCATCACTGGTTTTTCTACAAGGGATAAAATGTGCCATCTTTGAGAATCTATCCATTACTACCATCACTGAGTCATAACCCCGTTGTGTCCTAGGTAGACCCAAGATGAAGTCCAAGCTGACTGAGTCCCACTGTCTGCTTGGAATAGGCAATGGTGTATACAGTCTCGTGTTTTGACTGTGACCCTTCGCCAACTAGCGCACTTTACATCTGGTCACAAATCGTTGTACATCCCTTCACGCCTTTGGCCAAAAGTAGAAATGCTTGAGTTACTCGAGTATCTTGTCTATGCCAAAATGTCTAGCTAGACCTCCACTGTGCTTCTCCCGAATAAGATTCTCCCTCATCGAGTAGTCAGGAATGCATAGCTAACCTCCTCTAAACAACAATTTCTCCTACAAGTTGTTGTCTAGCCATGTACTATTATCTCTCACCAAGGGATTTTGACATGCCTCATAGGCCTCCTTAAAATTTGTGTCATTCTGGTATAAATCTTTCAAGTGCTCAAAACCTAGCACTTGTATAGTACTCTCCTGCAAAAGTAAGGCCCTCTTACTCAACGCATCTGCCACCTTGTTGGCCTGCCTGCTAATGTGTTTCAACACAAAGGTGAAACTCTGCAAACATTCCACCCACTTAGCATGTTTTGTGATTCAGCTTGTGCTATTGCATCACATACTCTAGTGCAGAATTATCCGAAAACAACACAAATTCGTTTCCCAGCAAATAGTGTCTCCAGTGCTTCAATGCCTGGATGACAACATAGAACTCCTTGTCGTAGGATGAATATTTCTGCCTGCTTTCATTTAACTTCTCACTGAAAAATGCAACAGGTTTATCCTCTTGGCTGAGTACAACTCCAATAGCCATACCACTAGCATCACAGTGAACCTGAAAGAGCTTTTTAAAATCTGGAAATCTCAGGATTGGTCTCTCTGTGGTCTTCTTCTTTAGTAGCTGAAAAATTTTCTCCACTGCATCAGTCCATTGAAAAGGTTGACTGGCATTTTTAATGGTGTCCAACATACGTGCACAAATTTCGCTAAAATTCCTTATGAATTTCTGGTAAAAACTCGCCAGCCCATGAAAACTATGTACCTCAAATAAGCTTTCCGGGGATGGCCAATTAGCTATTGCCGCAATCTTCTCTGGATCCATCTTCAGCTCGTTTTTTGCTATTATGAAGCCCAAATAAATTGATTCTTTTTGCAGAAAAGTACACTTTTTCATATTTATCAACAGCTTATTTTGCTGCGATTTTTCCAACACTTTCCGAACATGCTGTAGGTGCTTCTCCCTTGTCCTGCCGAAAATTCGTATGTCGTCCAAGTACACTGTCACAAATTTTCTGATGTATTCCTTCAACATTTCATTCATTAATCGCATAAAAGTATTGGGTGCATTACTTAGTTTGAATGGCATAACCAGCCATTCATACAGTCCCCCATTCGTCTTGAAGGTTGTCTTCCACTCATCCCCATCTCGAATTCGGGTCTGATGATACTCGCTCTTCAAATCTATCTTTAAAAAATATGCTTCCCCACTTAGGAAATCCATCATGTCATCCATCCTTGGAAGTGGAAACCTATATCAGATGGTGATTTTGTTGATGGCCCTCGAGTCTGTGCACATCCGCCATTCTCCTCCTTTCTTGGGAGCTAGAACCGTTGGAACTGCACAAGGGCTCAAACTCTTCCTTATCAATCCTTTGTCTAGCAGTTCCTACACCTACTTTCTAATCTCCTCATTGTCTTTGGGGCTCATCCGATATGCTACCTTATTTGGCAAGCTTGCTCCGGGTATGAAGTCAATATGGTGACTTATGCTTCTTTTGGGGGGCAGTTTATCTGGCAAGTCATCCACCACTATATCTGTAAACTCTTGCAACATCTCCTAGATTTCTGGGGTAAATCTGACACCTTTGTATGTAGTAGCTATTGGCATTATGGCACAGTTTTGGTGCTATGGCACAGATGTTGTCCTTGATGGCAACTGACTCTGGTGACAGATCACAGTTCAGGCACTCAGAAAGAAGAAAAAGATATATACGTAGGTTCACCTTGACGAAGCCGTGTATACACACCGGTCAGACATTCCGAAGTCGCGTATGCATATACATGCACTTTCACACAAGAAAAAGCACGTACATGTGGGAGAACTTATTTTTGGTCCGTGGTATTTAGTCCTTGGTATTTGGACCTATGGTTTCTGGGCCATGGTATCTCGTCAGAAGTGTTGATCCCAAGTATTGAGTCCTTGGTATTGATTTGTTATGGTTTAGGATCATGGTATTGTGAAAGGCCTAAGACTATAAAAGAGGAAGGAGATCATTTGGCAAAGGATAATCTGAATTAATCAAATATCTGATAAAGTGTTAGATCTGGAATACTGGGGATTGGGTTATGGTGCAGATCTAGATCTGAATGAAGGAGGAACCTAAGCGCAAGGAGAAGGATAAGTTCTATTGAAGGGTCAAAATCTTAAGGCTTGAATAATAATATCTTTGAATGATTTTGATCTATTATATGTGGCACATGCCTGATCTATAAGTCTGGTAATCTGGGTTAACTAATGTCTGAATGATTTGAAGAGTGAATTATCCTTTATAGATCTGTACGCAGGTTCAGTGAAGTGAAGACGTGTATACACGCTAGTTCTGTGACTAAAAATAGGGTATACGCAGGTTGGTCCAAACACAGAAGTGTATGCACGCAAGTTTCTGGTTATTAAAGTAGCGTACGTCTCTTAAATTGTGTTCTAGTTTCCTCTGTTTATTGCTGCAGTGTTCTGGGTTCAGAATTTGGTGTGTGGTTACTATTACTGTATTTTGGGTACAACTGTTAGAGAAGTGTCTATTTGATTCAGTGTTAATTGGTGAAAAGGAGGTTGTTTGATACAGAAATTTTTGATGATTGATTGATGTTCATGGATCCAGTCTGAAAATTTATGAAACGTGGTCCCTAGAAGCAAAGAGAAGGTTGTAGCCTTCTGCAGGTAATAGCCTGCGTACTAGTATCCCAGCTAGTACAAAAGCTAAGGGGGTTGTAGCTCCCTTACAAGAAAAGCTGGAGAACGAGAGAGCGTTGTAGCTCTCTGTAGGTAGCAGCTTGCGTACTGGTAAAGGACTGCACCAGTACAGAAACATTGTAAAAAGAATTTTATAAATAAAGGAAGATAGAGACGAATTGCAGTAGGTGGTTTTCACCCACATTGGGTTTCCACCTTATATCTTGTGTTCTTGTGTGTAATTGTCTTAAGCTCTGTTTCACTGTTTCTGGTTACTGTTTATTTGATTCTGATACATAGATTAATAATCAAAATCTGTAAGATAAATTAAATTATAAGTCTGCATGGTATAAGCAGGTTTCCTTATTTTTAGTTGCGTATATACGTGGTTTTCAGTAACTGAAGTAGTGTATATGATCTGGGTTTGAAAAAGAAAATAATTGACTTGATAACACTGATTCACCCCCCCTCTCAGTATTATTTTCAACAATTGGTATCAGAAAAGGTCCTTCAGAGGAAGCTTGATTGGTTGAAGGAAGATCTATCATCATGAGCAACTACAAGAGAGAAGCATCAATCAGGCCACCAATTTTTGATGGGACCAAATTTGTCTATTGGAAGGTAAGAGTTACAACCTATCTTCAATCTCTTGGTACAGAAGTCTGGGATATCATAAATACAGGGTACACTTTTCCATCAACAACTCCTACAAATCCGGATGAGAAGAAGCAATTTGAAACAAATGCAAAGGTTGTCAATACTCTATTTGGATGTCTATCTCAATCATAATTCATCAAGATTATGCAGTATAAAACCGCAAAGGAAATATGGGAGAAGATCGTTTTGAGCTATGAAGGAGATGAGTAGGTAAAATGAGCAAAACTTCAAACCCTCATAATTCAGTATGAAAATCTCAGAATGTATAATGATGAAAGTGTGGCTAACTATTTCCTACACATAGATGAGATTGTTAATTGTATGAAAAATTTGGGTGAAGAAATAAAAGAGGCTATTGTGGTTGAAAAGGTTCTGAGATCTTTGTCTTCTAAGTTTGAATCAAAATTTTATGCAATAGAAGAAAAGGAGAATCTACAGAAAATTACCATGTCGCAGCTACACATAATTCTAACCGCTTATGAAATGAGGAAAGGGGGACCATCAGACAGAAGAGAAGCCACATTCAAGGCCTCAGGAAAAGGAGATTCCTATGACTCAGGACATATGTCAGAAGAAGAGGAAGAAGCAAATTTTGTCAAGAACCTTCAACGGGGTGCTGGAAGATTCAGAGGTAAGTTACCTTTCAAATGTTTTGCTTGTGGAAGAGTCGGTCACTATGCTGCCAAGTGTCCTCATAAAGGAAGGGAACCTGTTAGATGGAACAAGAAACAGAATGTAAATAAGAAAAGCTATTACACTTATGAAGACAGTGATGGATTTTCAAATAATGATGAAGATGAACAAGGTAATAATTATAGACTTTTATTGGCTTTTGAAGATGATGATTTCATGGATGTTATAGATGAAGAAGGTCTTTATGAAGATATTTCTAAACTCAAAATTTGTTTAGAAGAGAAAAATATGATTATTGATACGTTGCAATTCCAATTGGCTGAAAGTGAAAAACATCATGAAAAGTTAGAATGTGAAATAGTGGGACTTAGAAAAGAGATTGAGAAAACTAAAGCTCTCAATCTTAGATTTGTTAAAGGATCTGAAACATTAGATGAGATTATCAAAGTTCAGCGTTCTCCACTAATCAAGACAGGTCTGGGATATAATGAAGAAGCATCTCAAGCACAGAAGCCATCCACCTCCAAAATTTATATTGATGCAGCAAGGAGAAGTGAACAAATTGACAATCAACAGCAAAGGCACAATGCTGCTCACGAGGTAAATTAGGGACATTTTTCTTCAAGAATGAACAGAGATCACCAAGTAAATCAAGGGAAATCTGCTTCAAGGATAAACAGAAGCTACAATAGACCACAGGTAAATCATTCTCAATTTGCCTCAAGAATGAATGTCAATGAAAACTACAATCGTTTGGTCCTCAGGGTTGATAATTGCAGGAATTTATTCAATGGCCAATGTTTCTCTTGTCACAACTTTGGACACAAAGCAGTTCAGTGTGTTGCCTACAAAACTATCACGACTAGAGAAACTCAAAAACATAGGAGTATGATCGGGATCATGAAAAGGACCTACAATAACTTTTTTGCTCTTGAAAATGAAATAGAATGTTCTATTTGTAATAATTTTGGTCATGAATATTCTGAATGCAGGAGAAGGTTTTGGCAGGCAACTTAGAAGGAGCAAGCCTCAAATATCAAAACATGGAGAATGAAAGAACCACAACCAGAAAGATGTGGTATAGCCTTATATGCAGAAGGGCAGGAAAATCAATGGTACATCGACAGTGGATGTTCAAAACATATGACAGGTGATAAAGAAAAACTTCAGTCATATAGTGCCTTGGAGAAGGAGAAGAAGGTTTCATTTGGAAATGACACCCCTGCACTCATAAAAGGTAAATGTTCTGTTATTTTAAAAGATAAAGTCAAAGCAGGAAATGTTATGTATGTTGATGGCTTAAAGCATAATCTATTGAGTGTCAGTCAAATGTGTGATCAAGGAACAGAGGTAATATTTCGATCAAATGGATGTAGTGTTTGTGATCTTGATATAGGAGAAACAGTGATCAAAGGCACAAGAACTCCAAATAATTTATACATATTCAAAGAAGGACAGCAACAATGCTATCTGAGCAAGAATGATGAACACTAGCTATGGCACTGAAGGTTGGGGCATCTAAGTTTCTCACAGATAAGGAAAGCATGCAAATACCAGGCAGTTCGTGGTCTTCCAGACATCAGAATTCCAGGCAATACAATATGCAAATCATGTGAGTTTGGTAAGCAAACTAGAACTAACTTCCCTGAGAAGGAAGGATTAGCTAGTAGGCCACTTGAACTTGTCCATACTGATGTATGTGGTCCATCTAGGAAAACGTCACCTCAGGGAGAAGAATACTTTATATTATTCATTGACGACTATTCAAGGATGGTGTAGATAGGACTTATGAAGCACAAAGATGAAGCCTTCGAAAAATTCAAATCCTTCAAAGCTTTGGTTGAAAACGAATCAGATCATAAAATTAAATGCCTCAGGTCTGATAGAGGTGGGGAGTTTACCTCAAATGAATTTTTCAATTTTTGTGAAGAACATGGAATAAGAAGGGAATTCTCTACAGCCAGGACTCCTCAGCAAAATGTAGTAGAAAGGATGAACAAAACGGTTCAACAAATGGCTCATGCTATGCTTGATGAGTCTGGAACTCCCGCAACTTTCTAGGGTGAAGCTGCATTTGCTGCAGTTGTTATTCTCAACAAAACAAATGTCTGGGTGAACAACCCTCAAACCCCTCATGAGCTCTGGTATGGTGAGACTCCTTCAGTAAAATATTTCAAAATTTTTGGAAGCAAATGCTATATCAAAAATACTGATGAACATCTTGGAAAGTTTGAACCTAGAGCAGATGAAGGCATTCTCCTAGGTTACTCTCCTCACAGCAAAGCATACAAGTGTTATAATAAAAGGCTTGGAAAAATTGTTGAAAGTATTGATGTAGTGGTTGGTGAAGAAGAAAACACTCCTAGGCAGGTAAGATCTGAAGATTTCGAAGATGATGAGGACTATCCATCAACATCAAATCATATTCATGATGAAGAAGAAACCTATGAAGAAGAAACCCACGAGGAGCCTGAAGAACAAATAAGAATAGAAGAAAAGACTCCATCTAGATACCTTCAAAAGAATCATCTAGAAACTCAAATTTTGGGGCAGAAAGAGGCTGACATACAAACAAGAAGAACAATTGTAGAAGCTTCAAGCTATTTGGCATTACTTCCCTCGACTGAACCACAAAATGTAAGAGAGGCATGCAAAGATGGATGCTGGGTCAAAGCAATGGATGAAGAACTTGAGTAGATATAAAAGAATAACACTTGGGAGTTGGTTCCTAGACCAAAAGATAAGAATGTCATAGGGAAAAAATGGATCTTCAAAAACAAGATGAATGAAAATGGGGAAGTTATTAGAAATAAGGCCAGACTTGTTTGTAAAGGGTATGCACAACAAGAAGGAATAGACTTTGAAGAAACTTTTGCTCCCATGGCTAGACTTGAGGCCATCAGGATGTTCCTTGCTCTCTCTAGCTTTTAGAAGTTCAAAGTATTTCAAATGGACCTGAAATCAGCCTTTCTGAATGGAGACTTAGAAGAAGAAGTGCACATTGAGCAACCTGATGGATTCATCCTTGGTAATGATCCAAATCTAGTATGCAGACTAAATAAAGCTCTCTATGGGCTCAAATAGGCTCCAAAGGCTTTGTACTATCGTCTGGACAAATACCTTCATCAAAAAGGTTTTTCGAAAGGATCCGCATATAGCAATATTTATATAAAAATTGAAAATAACAAATTACTAATACTTGTTGTGTATGTAGATGATATCATCTTTGGCAGCAATGAAGAAGCTATGAGTCAAAACTTTGCCTTGGTGATGCAGAAGGAATTCGAAATGTCTTTGCTTGGAGAACTGACATATTTTCTTGGTTTACAAATCCAACAAAATAAAGACAGTATCTTTTTATCTCAAACCAAGTACCTCAAGCAGATCTTGAAGAAGTATGGCATGGAAGATTCGAAACCAGTATGTACTCCTATGGTCATAGGATGCAGCCTCAGTGCAAATGATGAATCAGCACCAGTGCATCAACCAACCTATAGATCCATGATTGGAAGTCTACTCTATTTAACAGGTACTTGACCAGACATCATGCATGAAGTGGGAATGGTTGGAAGATTTTAGGCAAATCTTAAGGAAACTCATCTTCAGGTAGTAAGGAGAATTTTCAAGTATCTTCAAGGAACTCAAAACTATGGTCTATGGTATCCTAGAGATGCGGATCTCACTCTTCATTCTTATACAGATGCAGATTGGGCTGGAAGCGTGGATGACAGAAAAAGCAATAGTGGCGGTGCATTCTTTATGGGTTCCAGATTAGTATCTTGGTTCAGCAAGAAACAGAGTTCTATTGCATTATCTACAACTGAAGAAGAATATGTGGTTGCTGCATCTTGTTGCACCCGACTCCTTTGGATGATGCAAACCTTGCAGGATTATCAAATCACTTATACTCCACCTATCTCCATCTTATGTGATAATAAAAGTGCAATCAGCATTTCAAAGAATCTAGTCATGCATTCAAAAACCAAGAACATACCTATCAAATATCATTTTCTTCGGGAACAAGTGCTGGAACAAAAAGTCAAGTTGGAGTATGTTCCTTCTAAGGAACAAGTTGTTGATATACTCACCAAACCACTACCTAGGGAAACATTTGAATACCTTAGACAGAAGCTGGGAATAGTTGATGCTTCATCCTGCTGTTGAAACTTGTTTGTTTCAGAGAAAAGTTGTTGTGCGCGAGTTGGATGAGGAGGATCCGCGTACACACACAGTTTTATGCAGATACAGTCGCGTATATGGAGGTTTGAAGGATATCAGTAGGGACAGACTCTGGTTGAAGATAGTCTGATATGGGTCTGACAGAGACCATGTGGCATAGGTTCAGGGGGAGCAGATAATCTTCTAATGATACATTGTTGGCATTACCTTAGAAGCTTTTGGTCCAAGATCACAACTGTTGTTGGTTTCAGGTGGAACACATGTAGAGGAAGAATAAGAAGAGAACATGGTTGCTGATCTGAGTAATGATTGACAGATGTTGCTGATAGTAGTTATCAATGACTTTCATAGTCTTGCTCCAGATATTTTGTCTCTATGTCATGTATATTTTTTTTTTAAGGTCATGTAACGGCCTATTTTGGTTTCCCCACTATGCCTATGATGAATGATGTAATGTAATTGGTTGTCGTATGTAAATATCTGATGATCCCCACTTGGTTGGGTGATGGATGTATGTATAGATTCTTTTTGTGATAGGAAGGTCATTTATGATGTGTAAGTCATGGTTCTTTCTAAAGAACATCTTTTTGCAGATCTTGCCCACAGTCAGGGGGAGCATGTTCAGCATAGCAGAGCAAAGATTTCAGCATTTACTCAGGGGGAGCACAACCCTTTTCACTTGATGAAAAAGGGGGAGAATGACTTTGAGGATCTTGGGGTTGCCATCAAGTCCAAAGGGGGAGATTGTTGGCATTATGGCACAGGTTTTAGTGCTATGGCACAGGTGTTGTCCTTGATGGCAACTCACTCTCGTGATAGATCACAATTCAGGCACTCAGAAAGAAGAAAACGATATATACGCAGGTTCACTTTGACAAAGATGCGTATACACGCATGTTCAACAAATAAAAACAGCGTATACGCAGGATGGTCCAAACAAAGCCGCGTATACATGCACTTTCATGCAAGGAAAAGCACGCACATGTGGAGAACTTATTTTTGGTACGTGGTGTTTAGTCCTTGGTATTTGAACCTATGGTTTTGTACCATGGTATCTCGTCATAAGTGCTGATGCCAAGTATTGGGTCCATGGTATTGAATTGTTATGGTTTTTGGACTGTGGTATTGTGAAAGGCCTAAGGCTATAAAAGAGGAAGGAAATCATTTGGCAAGGGATCATCTGAATTATTGAATATCTGATAAAATGCTAGATCTGGAATATAGTGACTGGGTTATGGTGCAAATCTTGATCTGAAGGAAGAAGGAACCTGAGCACAATGAGAAGGATAAGTTCTTTTGATGGGTCAAAATCTTAAGGCTTGAATGATAGTATCTTTGTATGATTTTGATCTGTTCTATGTGGCGCTTGCTTGATCTATAATTCTGGTAATTTGGGTAAACTAATATATGATTGTTTGAAGGGGTAAATTATCTTTATAGATCTATACGCAGGTTCAGTGAAGCGAAGGCGCGTATACACACAGTTTCTATAAGGCAAAAGCACGTATACGCAGGTTGATTTTAGCACAGAAGCGTATACACGCAGTTTCTGTAAGGCAAAAGTGCGTATACGCAGGTTGATCTTAACACAGAAGAGTATGCACATAGGTTTCTGAATATTGAAGTAGCGTACGTCTCTTAATTATGTTCTAGCTGCTTCTATTGATTATTGCAGTGATCTGGGTTCAGAATTTGGGGTGTGGTTATAGTTACTATGATTTGGGTACAGTTGACAGAAAATTGTTTATTTTTTATTCGGTCTTGATTGGTGAAAAGGTGTTTGGTTGATGCAGAAATTATTGATTAATGTTATTTGTGGATCCAATCTGAAAATTTATGAAACATGGTCCCTGGAAGGAAGAGAAGGTTGTAGCCTTCTGCAGGTAGTAGCTTGCATACTAGTATCTCGACTAGTACAAGAACTAAGGGAGTTGTAGCTCCCTTCCAGGAGAAGCTGGAAAACGAGAGAGGGTTGTAGCTCTCTGCCGGTAGCATCCTGCGTACTGGTAAAGGACTGCACCAGTACAGAATTATTGTAAAAAGAAGTTTCTAATTAAAAGAAGATAGAGACGAATTGCAGCAGGTGGTTTTCACCCACATTGGGTTTCCACCTTATATCTTGTGTTCTTATGTGTGGTTGTCTTCTGATCTGTTTTATTGTTCTTGGTAACTGTTTATATGATTTTGGTGCATAACTTAATGATCAACATCTGTAGAATACAGTAAATTATAAATCTACATAGTATACGTGGGTTTCCTTATCTGTAGTTGCGTATATACGTAGGTTCATCTAACTGAAGTAGCGTATATGCTCTGTTTTTGAAAAAGAAAATAATTGACCAGATAATACCGATTCACCCCCCCCCCCCCCCCTCTCAATATTATTTCCAACAGAGCCAACAACTAAGTGGGAAGAATATGGGACAATCTACCTATGAGAAGGAGATGATGGCCATATTACATGCAGTAGATACCTGGTGACCATACTTATTGGGGCGACGTTTCCAAATCTGCACAGACCATCAAAGCCTTAAATATTTTTTGGAGCAATGCCTATCCTCACCACAACAAAATAAATGACTCGCCAAAATGTTGGGATATGATTATGAGATAGTTTACAAGAAAGGGCACAAAAATATTGTAGCAGATGCGTTATCCTGCCAATTTGAGGAGGAAAGTACCCTGCTCGCAATTTCCCTTCCCATTCCAGAATGGATTGAAGAGGCTCGCAAGGAATGGTTTTCATATCCCTGGCTTTCCCAACTCATTAATCAATTGTAGATGGATCCAAATTCCACAGCGGGCTACTCGTGGCAGGATGAGATTCTTCGCTACAAGGATAGAGTCGTAATATCACCAACATCCACCCTCAGAAGCCACATTTTGGCGGAGTTGCACTCATCGCCCATAGCAGGACATTCAAGCTTTCAAAAGACGTATGCTCGCACTCAAAGATCATTTTTTTGGACAGGCATGAAAAATGACATTCTTACTTTTGTAGATGAATGCAATGTTTGTCAGCACCGCAAAGGAGAAATAGTCAAATCCCTAGGCACATTACAGCCATTGCCCATCCCGGCTTCAATCTGGATGGAGGTTTCTATGGATTTCATTACGAGTCTTCCAAATTCAGGAAACAAGTCAGTCATCATGGTGGTTGTGGATAGACTTTCTAAGTATGCTCATTTTTGCGCCCTACCCCACCCTTTTACACCAACTTTGGTTGCTCAATCTTTCATGGATCAGATCTTCAAATTGCATGGCATGCCCACTTCCATTTTGTCTGATCGTGACCCAATCTTCACCAGTAACCTTTGGCAGTAACTCTTCCAGCTACAAGGTACCCAACTATAACTGAGTACTTCTTATCATCCACAAACTGATGGTCAAACTGAAGAAGTCAAAAAATGTCTGGAGACATACCTTAGGTGTTTCACCTCAGAAAGTAAACATCTATAAGTATAGTGGTTACCTCTAGTCGAATGGTGGTATAACACAAACTATCATGCCACCACCAAAATGACTTTGTATGAAGCAATTTATGGTCAACTCCCTCCTTCCCCTACTTCTTATATCAAGGGATGCTTGAAGGTACGAGTAATGGATCAACTCCTACAGAACCACACAACCATGCTGGCCCACCTTAGAGAGAATCTTCATCAAGCCCAAAACTGCATGAAGCAACAGGCAGATGAACATTGCTCAGAACACCAATTTCAAGAAGGGGATTAGGTATTTTTGAGGCTGCAACCATATAAGCAAACATCACTCAAAGACAAGGGTTGTCAGAAATTATCTCCAAAATTCTATGGACAGTATCAAGTACTTTAGCGCATTGGAGAAGTCGCCTACAAGCTAGATTTTCCACCCACTTCAAAAATACATCCAGTCTTCCATGTCTCATGCCTCAAGAAAGTGATTGGGAACAATTGCGGAATTCAAATCAGTCTACCTGAAGTGGATGAATAAGGGTCAATCTGGCTCCAACCTGAATAGGTTCTTGACACACGAGAATGGCACCTGTGTGGCCACACAATCAAGGAAGTCCTCATCAAGTGGAAAGACACCTCTCCGAAAGATGCAACTTGGGAACTAGCCACTATCCTTCAGCAGTTTCCGCAGCTTCAACCTTGAGGACAAGGCTATTCTTATGGGGGAGGGCATGTTAGGGTCCAATCCTAACCTCCTTATTTATGTAATAGGATCGAGTCATAGTTATAGTTAAGTAAAGAGTCAATAAAGCCCATATTAATAATTGTAAGTGGTTAACCTGCATTTAATGAAGAGGCCATAGTTAGTTGCAAATGGGCCATGGTATTAGATAGATGGTATTAATAAGAACCATGGTATTGCCCCATGGTATTGCATGTATGAATCCTATATAAAGGATAGAGCCTCCCCTCGAGGAGCATCGTGTCTTATTTTGTCATTGAGCTTAGCTCTATTGGAGGTTGCCCCCTCGAAGAGGCAAGTGAACATTTCTTTTTGAATAATAAAATACTTGCTATTATTTCTCATTGTTCTATGCTCTGGGTATATTTTTTTGTATATTTGGTATTTTGGTATTGGCTTGCAGTTTAAGAGCATAAAAAGCATGGTGTCCTTAGTCATTACATTAATGGAATCCCCAAGATCAATCAAGGTGTGTGGGACAATGGCGCCATTGATGTGCACATCTACTACAGGGCTTACAACGTCTAAATACTTTGGGCAAATTACTTACCCCAGCATTAAGTCTGGCAGCTATCTAATGACATTAATGGTAGGGGTGTCTCTTTTTCGCCTCCCTAGATATTTGAAACACTTCTCTTTAATCAGCTTGTTGTAAATAGGTGCATCCTTAATGGCTTTAAGAAGTGGAATTTTGACACATAGATTTTTCAATTCACCTAGAAGTTCATTCTCTTCTGGGGTAGGCTAGATTGGATGAGTTAATCTTTCAGGAAAGGGTGGTGGATTCACTCTAGGCATACTTTCCTCTCTTTCCTCCTCACTCTCCCTAGGTGGATATGGAGGTTGGTTGTCCGGGAGTACTCTCCCAGACCTTAGGTTGATTTCCTAAATTTCCACATCATAAGCAGGCTAGGATGTCTCTCCATTGTATACTTTTTATGCTTGTCAATTATTCGGGTTTGGATTTGGCTAGGTAGGCATCTCATGTTTTTTAGGTGGAGCAGGGTGTAAAATTTGTGGTTGAGTAGGAGATGAAGGAAATGAATCTGGAGCATTGTTGTATGGGGGGCTCCACCCCTGGGGTGGTGCATTCCACTGAGGTTGTGGAGGAGTATATGGCTGAAATGGTTGGTTGGTTGGTTGGGAATGGTACTGAGGTGTAAAAGACCAAGGAGAAGGTTTAGAATAGAAGGGATGCGCAGCGGTGCCCGAGAGGGAATGGATGTGTTTTGGTTAGGATTGTAATATGCATAAGATGACACTTGCATGCCCTGATAGTACGTCGAGGTCCATGAGGCCTCCTTTGATTTATGTAGCAGAGCTGCTCAGTCACCTCTTTAGTTCCCTGATACAAAGCTTTGAGTCCAAGTAAATAAGGGCAGTTGTCTTTGGAGTGGTTTACTTCATAGACTGAGTAGATTTCTATAAGGTTTAATGGAAATTCATTCCTAGGGTGCCTCCTTGTGCATCTAGGGAAAAATAAGGCTAATTCTCTCTCTTCTTCCTCCTACTTTTTCTTGATGTGCATAGTGTCCCTCTGTAGGGAAAGGGTTTGCAGCATTTCACTCTTGAAATCTTCCAATATATTTCCAATTTCACCTTTTATGGATGTGTTGGTAGAGCATGGGTTGGAGATTAGTTGACTACCCCTACCCTTTTTCCTAGCTACCCTAAAATGGTTCTTAAATATAGTCTTGATATCTTCATAGGGTAGCTGGTAGATGTCCCCTCCTTCCATCAGGTTTAGGGTATCCAGAAGATCTTCCCTAACCACCTTGAGAAGGACTAGCTTCAATGACTCAGGATCAAGTATGCACCTGGCCCTTTTGTAGCTAAGCTGGAATCTTTCCTCATAATCCTCTAAGGACTCATCATGCCCGAAGGTCATTCTAAAAAATTCCTCTTTAGTGTCTTTGGACTTATAGTAGGCTGCATATGAGCCTAAGTTTTGATGTTATCCCCAGGTAAACCCATGAACTAGTGCAGAGTTTCATCCTTAACTATGGATGGGAATAATTTCAACTTTTGATCATCAATGGTGTAATCATAAGTTCTGCATATGACAATGAACTCAAACAAGAAATTATCTAGATCTTCTGAGGTCACACCATGGAAATGAGGAAGAGCATAAGGGCTTATGTTTTTCATCTTGGCATCCCCATTGATTTCTCTAATGGGAAAAGAACCCTCAATTCTTTCTCTATCTCCTTTGTCATTTCTATTTTTAGCCATTAATTCAGTTGGAATGGGTTCTCCTTCTTCTTCTCCCCCTGTAGGCTCTTCAAAAATCTTTAGTTTCTCACCTAAGGAGTCCTCCAATTCACAGCCACCGAAGAAGAGGGAAGGTTGGCTGTTGGAAGTGGCGGGGGTATTTGGCAGTAATTTCCCTAAGTTATCCATATTCCTATGAGGAATGAAAGAAGTTTTTTTGCTTTGTTTTGTTTTTCAAAATTTAAGACTAATTGCAAAATTGAAATAACAAACTGAATGTAGACTAACTGCTGAATGAAATCTTAGACGAAAAATGGAAAGGAAAGTAAACCAACTTACAATTACTTTTTTAGAAATGAAGCTAATAGTAGGATTAAAGAGATAAAAAATGGAAGAAAGAAAGCAAAAATCACATCTACTCAGACACCTCCCCGACAACGGTGCTAAAAATTGATGAGCACTAATATTGTAGCAAGAATGTTGCAACTCCTGGGCCTGCCAACTTTACTTTATCAACTTAGGGTTCATACAAACTTGGAGGTGACAGTGTTGTATACATAAGCAGATGCAATGGGTCCACTCTTTGTCGCGTTCAGCTGGCGATGGACAACTATGGTTTGTCAAACCAGCCTTCTATTGATTCAGAAGAAGTTTAATTACCAAGGAAGAAAGGGAATTTTACCCTAATTGGAAGAATGGAAATATTGACTACTGCAATAACTAAAGACTGAAATAAATGCTTTCAACACACCACTCATTTAACTAATTGCTAAGAGATCTTGCCTCAAAATAATTATGAGCTAACATGTGTGTAATCTTAACTATCCTAGGAATGCAATATGAAATAACCAAACATTTTACTGTTGTGTATATGAATGAACAAAATAACTCTTTTTTCCTTTTTGTCCTTTTTTGTGAAAATGTGAATGCTAAATCTTCTTGGTGATGAAGCAGGTAAGTTAGGGTGGTTGTGAAAGGTCAGATGGATTGAGAGGAAAGTGGGGTATTCTCCTATCTTCTTGTATGATTTTTCCAGAAATCAGCCTCAAACAGGCCACTATAGGTCATTCTCTAGGATGTCCTAATGCTTCCTACAAGATGTCCTAATGCTCCTATAGGATCCCCCGTATTCCTACAGGATCCGACCGAGAGAAATAGGAATGATTTGGAAGGTGGTATAGGCTTAGGTAAGGTGAATGGTGGAAGAAACAAGGAAAGGGAGTGGCTAGGACTTCCTCAGAACCCAAACCAAGGGTTGTAAGATGGTTGGATTTGCTCAACAACCCTGGAAAGTTGTTCTTATGGAATGATGAATTGGTTTATGGAATTAGTGGTGTTTGGTGATCATGGATGGGAGAGGTTAGGCTGAGGCTGCTGACATGAGATCTTCCGACACTATTGAAAACTCTTGCAATACATACATCACTAGCATTTACCCATGAATCATGTCAAACAAAGAAGATTTCTAATCAACATAAGAAACATAATTCCATTATTTAGTTGCCTAGTTCATGCATAGAAATACTTGCATAAGATTATGAAACACCATGAGATCTAATACAAATCTAGAAATATCATAAATAACAACTAAAACCTATTCTTGAAAACTGAACAGATGTTGACTTAAGTAGCAGAAACCCTAAATTCCATAACAAATCAGAATTCTATCTTTTTGGGGCTGAATAGGAGTTTTTCCTCAAACCATGGTCCCTGAAGGGAGGAGTGAGGCTAAACCCACCTACTATCAACATTTTTGGTATTCCTTTACCTCTCTAAAACTACTGCTAAAGCTATGCACAAATGGAAGCAAAGTAATCCAACTTACCACTACCTGCAATGAAACAATGCTAAAATCAATTCAACACTTAATATATGAAATAACCAAAGCATACAAGTACAAGAAGATGAGCCTTCTCTTCTAGGGTTTGGCCCTAACCCAAGATCTTCAGTGCTTTGAGTCAACTCACTGCTCAATCAAGGAAATTCTCATTATCATTATCATATCAAAAATTACATAACAGTGTTTTTCCACAAAACTTTTACTCGAAAATGCATAATGGATCTTACATAAAATATCTGAATCATAATGAGGTTGTAGGACTCCTTATTTATACAACTTAAGTTTCCAACAACTTCCTTAAATCTAGGGAGTCTTGGCTCCCAAACTCAAGACGAACTAGTTCTTAACTGTCACTGGCTTGGTTGCCCTTGATCTCCATGACTCAGCTTCTTGCAACTACGAGCTAGTGTGATTTGAATGAGGAATATTCAAATCAGTGAGGATTTAATGAGGTGGATCTATCTCCTATGATATCTCCTCCTTGTCTCGTTCGATTTCCCGCTCTTACTTAGCCAAAAATGCCATGATTTGCTCCCAAAAACCTGCAATCAATGCACATTAGACCACAAGACATAACATCTTACTTTTACTCATCTCATTAAGCAAAATATAATTAAAACATGTAAGGAATTATGAGAAGAGTTTATTTTAGTAAGCTTGGAGGTGTATTAAGATCCATATAGTTACCCAATGATGAGGCTCATCACACTCTTGTAAGTGTCACTTTCCCTTGTTTTCATATATTCTAAGAGCACTTTGGTAAACCTTCTAGAGGAAGTTCTAGCACACTCTCTTGCACTAGTTTATGTTATTTATCATAAGAACATGTGTTGGACACTCTCCCATATCTTAGCACATATTTTAATTGAAATCAACACTTGCATTGTAAAGGTACATAATAAGTGTTGCACTTGGAGATAAGTGTCGCTTTACTATCGTTTTGTTATATGTATGTTGGTTTTTGGTATTGTATATATTATTGCTATGTGCATGGGCATATATGTGTGTGTGATCATGTCAAAGACCTATTATATGCTCTAACCCTCTTGTCTCATTTCTCCAACACTTAGTCAATTTTGGAGTCATTCCCTATCCTCACCTCTTGCACAATTCATGAACATATTCAAATTTTAGCTAAGAGATGAGGGCTTTTTCATTCCTAAGCCTCACTTATGAAACCCTTACCTCCTGTACCTACGCATTGTGCCCATATAGAGGACAACCTCCTTGAACTATACATTGAGAAACCTCAAAGCACAAACCCTCAACATTTTTGCTTACACTTGGCCACTACGTCGTCCTTGATCAACCCTATCTTGTATTGCACATTACGCGGGTTCAATGGATAGTGGGGTCATCTCTGGAGCCCTACATTGCTCAATTTCACAACCCCTTGATCCTCCTCTTTAATCGTTGTACACTTCGCAGCCATAATTCTCAAGTTTGTCACTCTTGTCTCCTAAATTTTCTCTTTATGCAATACCTTGGCCAACCTTTCCCTCACTACACATTGTGCAGACTCTGTAATATCTCAAATATAAATTTTCTTGGAAATTGCTTTTGAAAATTATGTCATCAATTTAAATAACAATTTTCACAATTTCAACTGTCAATTTAACGAAAAAAATGGAAAATAAAATCTTCCACTTAGATATAATACTATTGTAATGTTCCAAATATAAATTTTGCAGAAAATTTCTTTAGAAATTTAAGTTGTTGTTTTCTTAAACCATTTGCACAAATTGCACCACAAAATTAATGGAAAAAACTGATAATATAAACTGCAACTAACAAAATAACAACATAGAAATGTAGAGAATCTCAACCTTGTTTCATTAATATGGAATATGAAATAACATGCTAATACAAAACACTGAAGATGGTTGAGTGATGCCCCAAAAAGATCCACAATATTGTTGCAGCGAGCCTCCAAATATTGAACTGTTGAATACAACCTGTGAATTTTGAATGAATTCACCAAGGGGAGAGAAGGGTTCTTGCCCTATCTCATTGAATCACCAAAGAGTTTCCTTCCTAGGGCTACTAAGGTAGATAATTGAATTCTCCAATCCACACCAAAGAAAAATACTCGAAACCAATATTGCTCCAAATGACCCCCTCCTCCTCTTTTATACATCTGATGGATAAATATCCAGGCCTCTAGAATCATCTTATTTTACTATCTTATTATTTTTATAGAAGCTCCTCCATTGAATTTATATTAAGTAACCTTTTAATTTTCTTTTATTTCACTTAAGTCACTTTTTGGCCTTTTCCTCTAATTAATTATTTTTCCTTAATTAAATGACTAATTAAAGTCATTTTTTATTAAGGAAAATGGTAAATTGCCCACCATAATCTCTCTGGCCATTGGAAGTCACTTCTCAGCATCCCATCCTTTAAATCTTCTCGTTATGGTTCCAATGATCTATTATGCTGAGGTGTTCCATGAAATAATCTTCCTCGACTGCCACCTCAAGCATAATTAATTTAGGCCCCATAATAATGCCATTTTTTGAAAGTTGTTGGAATGTAACAAAACGAAAGGAAAATTGTGCGGATGATGGAGTATGACAAGCGAATGCCATCAGATCCCATAAAACCTCCTTGAAACACCCTTGGGACTCTTGATGATGTAATCTTGTTCCTACAACCTAGCCATCACATACCCTGGAAACCCATCTTGTATGTACTATAAAGGAAAATAAAAATGGGGACATGAAAAATCCTCCCACCCCAATTGTGCTTGCCCTCAAGAAATCCACACCTATCCAATGTAGAGGGATGTGAAAAATGATACCATGATCCCATATGAACCACAGGTCCACATCATGCCTCTAAGAAATCTAAACATGATTGAATCCCTCAATACCTAGATCCCAATCCCATATTTGATTCATCTTGCTACCAATAGATCCACTTGGATTCCAATGCCACCATGGTTAATCATTGCCCAAATCCCATGGCCCTAACTATACTCTGTCTCTGGCCATAGATTTGACTCCACCAATAGAATACCAGCTCATCACCTCTCTCTAGTCCAACCCTTATCATAAACCAAGGTCAACCCCACTATGTTAATGTTGTGAAGGAATGTTGATGGATGACCAACCTATGCCCTACTTCCAACTAGGGCATGTAGTTCCCCATATCTCTAAGTGCCCCTATTGTACCATGCTCCTGAATAAGAATGACACTCCATCTGGCTAGTCGTTCTACTACAGAATGGTCTCTCAGAGTGTCATGGCCTTCTTTCTCAATACTAGAAGGTTGACCTAGAACTGATGGAACTGTTGTGGGTGGCCAACACCAATAAACTCCGGCATAACTCTAGGTACCTTTGTGTCTCATGGAACCTCATCAATGTTGGATTTTATTCTTAGAACCTCATCAACGGTGGGTATCTTTGTGTCTCCTGACACTATTAATGGTTGGCCCTACGGGTGTATGCTCAACCATCTCCACTAATGTGTCAACTGGGACTATTAAAGGAATATCCAAAAAGGGTGACTCCTACATCACACAAGGTGTATCTATATGCTCCTTATCAATAGTTGGTCCAAAATATGATTGTTCATCATCTTTTATCATGGGCTCAACATGAACCTCCAACTGGCTCTCCATAAAATTCTCATCACGCATACTATGCATATCATCCTACTCAACTGACTCATGCTCCACCATATGTTACTCATGCTCACCCTGAATTTCTCCCATATGGTCCATTGACTGCCCACTATATAGAACAAAATATAAGTCTAGCCTATTGTCAACAACTCCACATGATTTCTCATGCTCCTCAAAGGCATCCTTGTATGAATCCATGGACTCATTCAAAGAAGAATCCCCATACTAAAAGTCAGAATCAATCTCCTCATACTCTACCTCTACGGCCTCCTTTGCATCACTCAAGCATGAGTGGTTAGGTTCCCACGGTTCCCTTCAAATGAATCAAAGACCCTTCCTCATCAGCTCATTCTTATTGCATGGTTGGTGACAACTAATCCTCTGCAACTCCTTCTGGGTTAATTGTCTCCTAAATAGACCAATGTTCTTCTTAACCAACCTTTTAGGTAGTCCATAAGCAGTAGGTCGGGCTAATTTTTCTATCCTCCAAATGGCTAATAATATAAACTGAAACCTCCTACAAATGGGTCATAGCCTCCCATACATGAGGACAAAATGGACTACATGTGTGTTATGACTGTGTTAGGATGACATTTCCTAATGCCGAAGAAGCATTGGAACATCAACAGGATCAATTCGTCACACTTTAGCTCAAACATGAGGTCATAAGATCTAACAAAGGCCATTGCTTCTAGAATCTCTAGCCTCTTCCCAAAGGTAGGGCCCTCGATATTATCCAAATCCTCAAAGGAATCCACTATCATTCTAAAGACTCTCCTAATAATGTCGTCACTATAAGGGGGTATAGGTGAAATTAGCATCATGATACTACTAAGAAAATAGGTAATTGGAACTTTGACTCCTATACAAGGGTGCTCCAAATACTTGTGTTGTACAAAGGCAAACATGGTTTGTTTTAGAGACCAAATCAATCTCTTCCAATCTAATTGATCTACCTTGGAGAGGAGTGAAGCAAGTTCTTCCAATTTGAGAAGGGATTTTATTGAAAACCCCATGAATGTCAAATTTGTACCAAGTGCATAGATTTTGTATCCCAATTCGTGCTCTTTTTATGGTTTCTCTTGTTGTAGAAAATTAAGTATCTCCTTCGAAAAGCATCTGTTAATTTATGTTACTAGTTTATTAAGGAAATTTATGAAGGTTTGATCCATGTTTTAGAATGCTCAAATGAGTTTGATACCACACTGCATGCATGCAAAAACCAAATGAAATGAAGTAGACCCAAGTGTTAGAAATGACTTGGCTCCCTTACTCTTCAAGAACAATACGACAAGTTTGATTTTAATCCACAACTGACCAAAATCATGCTCTTATACCACTGTAATATCTCAAATATAAAATTTTCTAGAAATTTCTTTTGAAATTTATGTCGTCAAATTAAATAACAATTTGCACAATTTCAACCATCAATTTAATGACAAAACTAGAAAATGCAATTTGAAACTCAGCTTTGCTACCACTATAATGTTCCAAATATATTTTTTTAGAAAATTGCTTTATAAATTTAAGACGTTAATTTCTTAAACCATTTGCATAAATTGCACCACAAATTTAACGAAAAAAATTAAAATCTAAATTGCAATTGAAGAATTAAAAAAATAGACATGCAGATAATATCAGCCTTATTTAATTAATATGGAATAGGAAATAACATGCTAATACAAAATATTGAATATGGTTGAGTGATGCCCAAAAAATATCCATAATATTGTTGCAACGGGCCTCCAAATACTGAATTGTTGAATACAACCTATGAATTCTGAATGAATTCACCGAGGGGATAGATGGGTCGCCCTATCTCACTAAATCACCCAAGGGTTTTCGTCCTGGGGCTACTAAGGTAGAGAATCAAATTCTCAAATCCACACCAAAGAAAAATACTCTAAACCAAGATGTCTCCAAATGACCTCCTCCTCCTCTTTTATAGATCTGATGGATAAATCTCCAAGCCTCTAAAAGCATGTTATTTTACTATCTTATTATTCTTCTAGAGTCTCCTCCATTGACTTTATCTTAAGTGACTTTTTAATTTAATTTCATTTCATTTAAGTCACTTTTGGGCCTTTTCCTCATATTAATTATTTTTCCTTAGCTAAATGACTAATTAAAGTCATTTTTAATTAAGTTAAATCGTAAATCGCCCACCATATTCTCTTTGATAATTGGAAGTCACTTCTCATCACCCCATCCTATAGACCTCCAAGTTTTGGTTTCGACGAGTTATTACTGTAACACCCTCGTCCCACATCTACCCAAGCGACCGACCAGCTAGGGTAAACATGTGATGAGAGGCTACTATGATATGATTCAACCTCTTAGGTAATCATAAGGAAATGGAAACGATGGAAACACAACATAGAGACCTCCCTCAGGGACTTCAGTACCCACAGGAGTTAATCCACCACTCCAAGTGCCCAAAACCTAAGTTAACCTAGAATTTACATGAATTAGACCTAGAGTTTCTCCCATGACAAGGCATTCATGCGACTGTAAACCTATAGTCTCTCCCACAGTGCCTGCAAGGGCTAGAGACAGTGAGATTTAAGCCACTTTTCCAGGGCTAGTCTCCAAACCAATTCCTGGAACTTGATGAGACTCTCCAAGACATTAAATGACACCAAGGCAAAGCCTCTAACACAAAAATTTATCAAGAGCTTAACCTAACCAAGCCTAACCATGACAGATACTTTTTCAAACACTTAGTAAATATGCAACCTACAGGTGTAAATAACATATCTGAGCATAGTGATCTTATACTTATCTGAGATTCTCTGTGAAGCATTGTCTCCTTATCACATTAGCTTCCATTTCATCCATTAGGTCATAGATACATTTATCATTCAGTAACAAGTAATAACATGAAGATAGCCAAACATAATTTTTGTCATAAAATACATACATAACCAACATAGAAGGGACATAAATAAAAATGAAATCATGGACATATAAACCACATATAATCCATCATAATGCTGATAGAGATATAAGTATTAAGGAGAAATAACCTTTCATTACCAATGCAAAAACAAAACCTAGGATGGGACTTCCATGTTCCACCCGACTGTAGAATGGTTGAGCTAAATCTCTCTTCATCCATTCACCCTCGTGCCATATTCCAAGTATGAATGTGGGATCTCATAGAACACATCAACCAAAAACCATTCAGGGCTTCTAAAGGCCATCCACCTCAACCCATCAAACATCGATTCCACCTCATGGTCAGACATCACCAAAACCATCATCCAATCATTCTCTATCCCAGCCTTCTGAGGCTCCAGAGCATTTGTTCCAATTTGACTCCCAGGATTAGTAACTCAACCCACGGTTGTCGTTAGGCTCCAAAAAGTTTGTTCAACCAAGGCTTCTAGGACTAATAACTCAACCCATAACTGTTGTCGGGTTTCTAGAGTGTTTTTCCAACCAAGACTTCTAGGACTAGTAACTCAACCTGCCAAGGGTTTCCAGAGTGTTTTCCTAACCAAGGCTTCTAGGACTAATAACTCAACCCAAGTTATTACAAGGATTCCAGAGCTTTTTCCAACCAAGGTTTCCGGGACTAATAACTCAACCCAAGTTGTTACATGGCTTCTAAAGAGTTTGTCCAACCAAGGCTTCCAAGAACTAATAACTCAACCCAAGCTAAGGAAACATGAGAACCAACCAAAACAAACAATGAGAGTAACCCACAATCACCATGGCTATCCAGGAAATGTAAAGGCTAGGAAATCCACTCCTGATCTAGGAAATCCTCCATGCCAGTGACAGAGCATGACCAAGAAAACACATGCATGTGTCATGCATGCCAAAATTAGTGAGGAAATCATACATGTAACTCGATACCTAGAAGAAAATATGTTGTAGTTGCTGATCTCGATGCCCTCTAGTTGTGCTTTCATGCTCTTCCTTTGCCTTCTTTCTCTAAAATCCAAGTATGCCACGCCCTCCAAGAGTGCTCCAAGAAACCTCTAAGTATCCAAGAGTATGAGTGATGAGCCTCATCATTAGGTAATTATATGGGCCTTAATTCACCTCCTAGCTTAGTCAAACCAACTTTTCTCACAACTTATTGCATGCTTTTGATTATAGTTTATTTATGAGATGAGTTAGAGTTGGATATTATGCCTAGTGGACTAATATGCATTGAATGCAGGATTGAAGGAGAAAATCAAGGAATTTTGGCAAATACTAAGGTTAAAACTTGAATGGGGCAAGGGAGAGATATAGTAGGAGTTAAATCCTCCTCATTTACTTCTCCCCCATTCAAATATTCATCCATCCACACACTAGCTCAGAGTGCAAGTAGCCAAGCCATGAGGATTACAAGGCAGCCAAGAAAGTGAGAGACAAAGAGCTAGTTTATCTCGAGTTTGGGAGCCGAGCTTCCTTAATTTTAAGGAAGTCATTGGGGACTTTAGTTGTATAAGTAGAGAGGCCTAGATCCTCATTAGGATTCAAAATTTTGTTGTAAAACTCTAAGCTATTTTAGAGCTCTAGACTTGTGAAAGTTTTATTGATGTAATTTTATGTTTTGGTAATAAGAATGAGTTTTGTTTTGAGCCAGCTCTAAGTTAACTTAGAGGGCTGAAGCACTTAGTTTAGGGCCCAACCCTAGTAGCCAAGGCTTCTCTTTCTTGTGTCTATATGTTTAGATTAGTCTCATAACTTCATTGTTAATTTTGCTTTAGATGTATTTTCATTGCAAGTAGTGTAGATTGGATTGGTTGTTTATTAGTTTGCTTCTATTTGTGCCTTACTTTAGTAGCAGGTTAGCAGGGATAAAAGGAGTACCACAAGGCTATCATTAGGTGTCTTGGCCTCATTTACTCCCTTTGGGATCATGATTTGAGGAAGGGACCCTTATGCAGCCCCAAAATCACAAATTTCTATTTCTTGCATGAGCTTTAGAGTTTACTGTATTTAAGTTAGCATTTGATCAGTTTTGCAAAGTAGGATTTCATTGCCATCTCTTTTATATTCATTCTTGTAGTAGTTTTCATCCATGCTTTCATTCCTTTCAACAACTTTCCTCATGCATAATGTAGGCAATTAGTTCATTAATTTTTCTTTTATAGCTTATGAGAATGCTTCTTGTTTACATAGCTTTTTGGGAATTATACATGTTTTATGCAGAGTAGGTGCTTTAGGAGTAGACAAAGACTTCATAGCTAGCAACCACCTTCCACTTCATCCACTATAGTCGTTCCTTGTTTTCACCATTGCCTTCACTAGTTTTCATCATTTTACATAGAAATTCTTCCAAGCACATTGAGCGAATCCAACCATCCTCTATATTTGATGTTGACTCCTGAGTGATCATAGACCTTTCCTCACTTCATTCCACCCATCTACCACCTTCCCTAAGCCTTCCATCACCTCCAACACCTTCCATTTTTCTCTGGGTTGTATCCTGTAGGTTTACAGAGAATCTTGTAGGTTTCTAGTACATCCTGTAGGTTTTCTTGAAACAACGTGTTTTGAGGCCGAATTGAGGGAAATTCTATAGGAGGTCACCAAAGGTCTCACAAGGGTCTCCCACACCATCCAACCATATCCTAACCCTTCCAGCCATCCTCCAACATCCTTAATTCACCTGCCACATCATCAAAAGAAATTAGTTTGCATACTTGATTTTGCATGAAAAGACAAAAAGACAAAAATATATTTATTTCAGTCCCTTTACTTGAACATTAGTTATGTTTGATGCTTCTTACTTCCATGCTTAGATAGTAGCATTTGGTTCATGTTAATTTAGAATTATTGCAAACTTGCATAGTTTCTTGGAAATTAATTAGGAAATGGTGTGATTTAGCATTGAATTTCGGTCTTTTTCATTATTGCAGTAGCATAGCTCTCCCTTAGAATAGATTCCCCTTTCTTCCATCAAGAAACCAAGCTTCTTCTAACTCCGTAGAAGTCTGGCTTGAAAACCCCAGTGGTCTCTTGCTAGTTGAACCGTGGAAAAACGCAGAACCATCACTCTTACTTGTGTATACAACATTGTCACCTCCAAGTTTGTACGAACCCTGGGTTGATAAAGTAAAGCTGGTAGCCCAGGAGTTGTAGCATTCCTGCTGCAATACTAGTGACCATCACTTTTTGGCGCCGTTTTCTGGGAGATCTCTGAGTAATATGTGAATACTGCGTCTTTCCTCTATTTCTTGTCTCTAATATTCTACCATTAGTTTATTTATGCAAAAGTAATTTAGTTGCTTCCTTCTTCATTCTACATTTCCTACTTTCCTTTCCATTTTGCAAGCAAGATTTTAATTCAACAAGTAGTTTTTTTCTTTTAGTTAGTAGTTTTTATTTAATCAGCAATTTCAATTCTGCAAAGTACTTTCCAAGTTTGAAAAAAACACAAAACCAACCCAAGTACATTTCCTTTCATGCCTCGTAGGAATAGGGATAACTTAGGGAAATTTTTGCCAAACACCCCCACTACATCAAACAACCAACCTTCCCTCTTCTTCTGTGGTTGTGAACTAGAGGAACTGTTAGGTGAGCAACCTGGCATATTTAAAGAACCTACATGGGAAGAAGAAGAAGAAGAACCCATTCCTACAGAACTAATGGCTAAAAACAGAAATGACAGAGGGAATAGAGAGAGAGTCAAGGGTGCCTTCCCCATTAGGGAAACTAATGGGGACACTAAGATGAAAAATATAATCCCTACCTCATTTCCATGGCTTGACCATAGAAGATCCTAACACTTTCCTATTTGAGTTTGTTGCTATATGTCAAAACTATGACTATACAGATAGGAGAAGAAGTTAAAACTATTTATGTCTACCCTTAAGGATGCAACATTACGTTGGTTCATGGGTTTACCTGGGGATTGGATCACAACTTGGGCACAGATGCAACAAGCCTTTAACAACAAGTATTGAGACTAATGTCGGTCAAAGGATACTAAAGAGGAAATTTTTAGGATGACCATAGGCAATGATGAATCCCTAGAGGATTATGAAGAAAGATTCCAACTTAGTTACAAAAGGGCTAGGTGCACACTTGACCCTGAGTCACTAAAGTTGGTCCTGATTAGGGGATTAAGGGAAGATCTTCTGGATACCATACACTTGTTAGCAAGAGGAGAAATCTACTAATTACCCTATGAGAATATCAAGACTGTCTTTAGAAACCATTCTAGGGCAGCTAGGAAAAAGGGTATGGGTAGTCAACCTATGGTCAGTACATCCTCTTCCAACTCATCCATCAAGGGTGAAACTGGAAACATGCTAGAATATTTCAAGAGTGAGATGTTGCAAACCCTTTCCTTAAAAATGGACACTATGCACATTAAGAGAAAGCAGGAGGAAGTAGAGAGAGCCTTGGCCATTTTTTGTCCTAAATGCACCAGGAAGATCTCTAGGAATGAATGTTCATTGAATTCTATTGAAATTTTCTTAGTCTATGAAGTAAACCACTCCACATACAAATTCCCTTCTTTGCTTGGACTCAAATTTGTATATCAAGGAGCTAAAGGGGTCAATGAGCAACTCTGCTACATAAACAAAAGGAGACCTCATGGGCCTAGACCATACGAGCAGGCCATGCAAGGGTCATCCCATGCATATTGCAACCCCAACCAAACCACATCCATACCTTCTTAGGGACCCCCTGCTCATCCTTCCTGGTCTACACCTCCTCCTTGGTCCTTTGCATCTCAGTATCACTCCCATCCAGCCAGCCAGTCATTTCAACCATATGCTCTGCCACAACCTCATTGGAATGCACCGCCCCAGGGGTGGAGGCCCCAATACAACAATGCTCCAGATTTATTGCCTCCACCACTTGCCAAAACACATTTGTTACACTCTGCTCCACCCAAGAAACCCGAGGTTGTTGGAAATAATACTGAGAGGGGGGATGAATCAGTATTATCAAGTCTATTATTTTTCATTTCATACACAGATTTGTATACGCTACTTGATTTAGTAAAAACAACATATATACACAACTTCAATTAATGAAACTAGCGTATAAGTTGCAGACTTATGATTTAATTTATTCTTCAGATGTGATCATAAATCTGTGTCAGAACCATATAAATAGTAACTAGGAACAGAAAAATAGAGCAGACAGTCACACACAAGAACACAAGATAGAAGGTGGAAACCCAATGTGGGTGAAAACCACCAAGTACAATTTGTCTCTATCTTCTTTCAATTAGAAACTTCTTTTTACAATGTTTCTGTACTAGTGCAGTCTTATGCCAGTACACAGGCTACAACCTGCAGAAGGCTACAACCTTCTCTCGTTCTTTAGTTTCTCTTGGAAGGGAGCTACAACCCCCTTAGCTCTTGTACTAGCTGAGGTACTAGTACGTAGGTGCTGACCTACAGAAGGCTACAACCTTCTCTTTTCTTCAGGGACCACGTTTCATAAATTTTCAGACTGGATCCATGAATAACATCAATCAAACATCAAGTATATCTGCGTCAACCAATATTCTTTGTACAACCCAATACTGAATCAAACAATCACTTCTCTGAATGTTGTAACCAGAGTAATAACAGTAACCAGACACCAATCTTGAACCCAGAATACTGCAGCAATAAACCAAAGTAGCTAAAACATATTTAATGAGATGTACGCTACTTGAAGATGAGGAACCTGCGTGCATACGCCTCTGTATAAAGGGAAACATGCGTATACGCTTCTTCGATTTACTGAACCGGCGTGTATATGCGCCTTCGCTACACCGAACCTACGTATAGATCTATTAAAGACAGTTTTCCCTTTTCAAGTATTCAAGCATTAATTATACCCAGATTATCAAATTCATAGATCAATTCATGCGTCAAATATATGAGATCAGAATCAGACAAAGATACTACTATTCAAGCCTTGAGATTTCACCCATCAATAGAAATTATCCATCTTATAACACTCAGGTTCCTTCCTTGATTCAGATCTAGCTATTCACCATAAACCAATCACCAGTATTCCAGATCTTGCTCCTCATAAGATATTCAATCCTTAAGTCAATTCCCTTGCCAAATGATCTCCTTCCTTTTTTATAGTCTTAGGCCTTACTCAAACCATGGTCCAAAACCGTTGAGAACCAATACTAGGGACCCAAAACCTGGGTTCAACACTTTGGATGCAATACTAAGGACCAAAACCATAGGTTCAAATATGTCGGACTAAATACCATGGAACAAACATAAGATTTCCCACATGTACATGCTTTTCTTTGCATGAAAGTGCATGCATACATATACGTGCCTTTTGATCGGTAAACCTGCGTGTATACGTGACTTTGTTACGAGGAACCTGTGTATACATCATTTTCTTTCATTCTGAGAGCCTGAACTATGATCTGCCCTTTGAGTGAGTTGCCATCAAGGACAACACCTGTGCCATAGTGCCAATCCTGTGTCATAATGCCAATAATCTCCCCCTTTGGACTTGATGGCAACCCCAATTCACTCAAAAACATTCTCCCCCTTTGACATCAAGGGCAAAGGGTTATGCACCCCCTGAATACATGCTAAAGTCTCTACTCTAGTGTGTTGTCCAAGCTCCCCCTGACTGTAGGCAAGGTCTGCAAAAAGATGTTCTACAAAAGAAATATGACTTTATACATTATAAATGACCTTCCTACCACCAAAGACTCATACATACATCCATCTCCCAACCAAGTGGGGCTTGACTCATTTACCCAACCAAGTGGGGATACACCAAGAATTTACACATGATAAAAATAAGAACATTACTTCATCCATCCCAGGCACAGTGGGGAAACCAAGATAGGTTGTTACATGGCCTTGATAAGAAAATAAATACATGACATAGAGAAGAAATATCTATAGCAAGACTATGATAGTTATCAACAACTATCATCAGCAGCATCTGTCAATCATCATTCAGACCAGCAACCATGTTCTCCCTCTACACCTGTTCCACCTGAAATTAAAACAATTGTGAATGTGAACCAAGATCTTATAAGATAATGCCAACAATGCATTATTAGAAGAATATATGCTCCCCCTGAACCTGTGCCAGATGGTCTGTACTAGACCCATATCAGACTCTTTTCGCCCTGAGCCTGGCCCACTGCTTGTCTTTAGACACACATATACGCGACTGTATCTTCATAAACCAGCGTATGTACGCGGATCCTCCTCATGAAACTCATGTACAACCATTTTTTCTCTGAAACAGACAAGATTCAGCAGCAAGATGATGCATCAACTACCCCCAGCTTCTCTCTGAGGTATTCAAATGTCTCCCTGGGCAGTGGTCTGGTGAGTATATCAGCAACTTTTTCCTTAGAGGGAACATACTCCAATTTGACCTTTTTTTCAAGCACTTGTTCCCGGAGAAAATGATACTTGATAGGTATGTGCTTAGTCTTTGAATGAATGACAGGATTCTTTGAAATACTGATTGCACTTGTATTATCACAAAAAATGGAGATATGTGGAGTACAAGTGATTTGAAAATCTTGCAAAGTTTGTATCATCCAAAGTAGTTGTGTGCATCAAGATGTAGCAACTACATATTCTTCTTCAGCTGTAGATAATGCAATTGAACTTTGTTTCTTGCTGAACCAAGATACTAATCTGCAACCCATAAAGAATGCACCACCACTAGTGCTTTTTCTATCATCCACGCTTCCTGCCCACTCTGCATTTGTATATGCATGAAGTGTGAGATCTGTATCTTTAGGATACCATAAGCCATAGTTTTGAGTTCCTTGAAGATACTTGAAAATTCTCTTAACTGCCTGAAGATGAGTTTCCTTTGGATTTGCCTGAAACCTTCCAACTATTCCCACTGCATGCATAATGTTTGGTCGGGTACCTGTTAGATAGAGCAGACTACCAATCATGGATCTATAGGTTGGTTGATGTACTGCTGCCGATTCATCATTTGCGCTAAGGCTGCATCCTGTCACCATAGGGGTACATACTGGTTTCGAATCCTCCATCCCATTTTTTTTCAAGATCTGCTTGAGATATTTGGTTTGTGATAGAAAAATGTTGTCTTTGTTTTGTTGGACTTGTAAACCAAGAAAATATGGGAGCTCACCAAGCATGGACATTTCAAACTCTTTCTGCCTCACCAAGGCAAAATTTTGACTCATGTCTTCTTCATTGCTACCAAAGATGATATCATCAACATACACAACAAGTATCAACAACTTATCATTGTCAATTTTTATATATAGATTGCTATCAGTTGATCCTTTTGTAAAACCTTGTTGATGGAGGTACTTATCCAACCGATAATACCATGCCCTTGGAGGCTGTTTAAGGCCATAAAGAGTCTTTTTGAGTCTGCATACAAGTTTTGGATCATTTCCAAGAATAAACCCATCTGGTTGTTCAATATATACTTCTTCATTTAAGTCTCCATTCAGAAAGGTAGATTTCACGTCCATTTGAAATACTTTGAACTTCTGAAAGCTAGAGAGAGCAAGGAACATTCTTATAGCCTCAAGTCTGGCAACTGGAGCAAAAGTCTCTTCAAAGTCTATGCCTTCTTGTTGCGCATATCCTTTACAAACAAGTCTTGCATTGTTTTTACCACATCCCCATTTTCATTCAACGTATTTTTGAAAATCCATTTTGTCCCTATGACATTCTTATCTTTTGGTCTAGGGACCAACTCCCAAGTGTTATTCTTTTCAATCTGCTCGAGTTCTTCCTCCATGGCCTTGACCCAGCATTCATCTTTGCAAGCCTCTCTTAAAACAGTGGGAAACACGCATATGGATTTCCAAATGAATTAATTAATTGATTGAGCAACAATACTCAATAATAATACAGAGATATTTACAAAGATAGAAACATCAAGTTTCTATGTAAAGAATCAATTTCATCTAAGAAACTACTAAAAGAATAAAATTAGCAACAGCTAAAAGAATGAGCATTAAACTAGAATAGTATTATTCTAATAGTTATTTCCAATCATCAAAAGATTGATACTTTGTTTGATAGTGGCTCACAAGTAAATTTAATTTCTGAAGCAATTGTAAAGAAGTTGGGATTACTAACCACACCTC
>APFE031385020.1:48541-68072 GCA_000404065.3 Pinus taeda
GGTACCTGTTAGATAGAGTAGACTACCAATCATGGATCTATAGGTTGGTTGATGTACTGCTGCTGATTCATCATTTGCATTGAGGCTGCATCCTGTTACCATAGGGGTACATACCGGTTTTGAATCTTCCATGCCATATTTCTTCAAGATCTACTTTAGGTACTTGGTTTGTGATAAAAAGATACCGTCTTTATTTTTTTGGATTTGTAAACCAAGGAAATGTGTCAGCTCACCAAGCAAGGACATTTCAAATTCTTTTTGCATCACTATAGCAAAGTTTTGACTCATGGCTTCTTCATTGTTGCCAAAGATGATATCATCAACATACACAACAAGTATTAGCAATTTATCATTGTCAATTTTTATATATAGATTGTTATCTACTGATCCTTTTGAAAAACCTTGTTGATGGAGGTATTTGTCCAAACGATAATACCAAGCCCTTGGAGCCTGTTTAAGACCATAGAGTGCCTTCTTGAGTCTGCATACAAGTGTTGGATCATTTCCAAGAATGAATCCATCTGGTTGCTCAATATACACTTCTGCTTCTAGGTCCCCATTCAAAAAGGCAGATTTCACATTCATTTGAAATACTTTGAACTTCTGAAAGCTAGAGAGAGCAAGGAACATTCTTATAGCCTCAAGTCTAGCAACTGGAGCAAAATTTTCTTCAAAGTCTATACCTTCTTATTGAGCATGCCCTTTACAAACAAGTTTGGCCTTATTTCTAATAACTTCTCCATTTTCATTCAGATTGTTTTTGAATATCCATTTTGTCCCTATGACATTCTTATCTCTTGGTCTAGGAACCAAATCCCAAGCGTTATTCTTTTCAATCTGCTCAAGTTCTTCATCCATGGCCTTGACCCAGCATTCATCTTTGCATGCCTCTCTTACATTTTGTGGTTCAGTGGAGGAGAGCAATGCTAGATAGCTTGAAGCTTTTGAAATGGTTCTTTTTGTTTGCACACCTGCCTCTTTTTGTCCCAAAATTTGAGTTTCTGGATGATTCTTCTGAACATACCTGGATGGAGTCTTTTCTTCTATCCTTATCTATTCTTCTAGTGCCTCATGGGTTTCTTCTTCATCATGAATCTGATTTGATGTTGAAGGATAGTCCTCATCATCTTCGAAATCTTTAGATTTTACTTGCCTAGGAGTGTTTCCTTCTTCATCAACCACTACATCAATACTTTCAACAATTTTTCCAACCCTTTTATTGTAACACTTATATGCTTTGCTATGGGGAGAGTAACCAAGGAGAATGCCTTCATCGGCTCTAGGTGCAAACTTGCCAAGGTTTTCATTAGTCTTTTTGATGTAGCATTTGCTTCCAAAATTTTTGAAGTATTTTACTGTGGGAGTCTTACCATACCAAAGTTCATGAGGAGTCTGAGTGCCGTTTACCCGGACGTTAGTCTTGTTGAGAATAGTAACTACAGCAAATGTGGCTTCACCCCAAAAGGTTGTGGGAGTTCCAGACTCATCAAGCATAGCACGAGCCATTTGTTGAACCATTCTGTTCATCATTTCCACTACTCCATTTTGCTGAGGAGTCCTTGTAGTAGAGAATTCCCTTCTTATTCCATATTCTTCACAAAAATTGAAAAATTCATCTGAGGTAAATTCCCCTCCTCGATTAGACCTGAGGCATTTGATTCTGCGATCTGATTCGTCTTCAACCAAGGCTTTGAATGCTTTGAACTTTTCGAAAGCTTCATCTTTATACTTCATAAGTCCTATCCAACACATCCTTGAAAAGTTGTCAATGAACAATATGAAGTACTCTTCTCCTCGAGGTGACCTCTTCCTAGTTGGACCACATATATCAGTATGGACAAGTTCAAGTGGCCTACTAGCTAATCCTTCCTTCTCGGGGAAATTAGTTCTGGTTTCTTACCAAACTGACATGATTTGCATATTGTATTGTCTAGAATTCTAATGTCAAGGAGATCACGAACCGCCTGATATTTGCATGCTTTCCTTATCTGAGAGAAGCTTAGATGCCCCAATCTTCTGTGCCATAGCCAGTGTTCATCATTCTTGCTTAGATAGCATTGTTGTTCTCCACCCTTGAGTATGTATAAATTATTTGGAGTTCTTATGCCTTTGATTATTGTTTCTCCTGTATCAAGCTCATGAAAAATACATCCATTTGATTGAAATATTACCTCATTTCCTTGATCACACATTTGACTGACAATCAGTAGATTATGCTTTAAGCCATCAACATACATAACATTTCTAGCTTTGACCTTCTCTTTCAAATAAACAGAACCTTTACCTTTTATGATTGTAGGGGTGTCATTTCCAAATGAGACTTTCCTTTCCTTTTCTAAGGCGCTATATGACTGAAGTTTTTCTTTATCACCTGTCATATGTTTTGAAAATCCACTGTTGATGTACCACTGATTTTCCTGTCCTTCTGCGTATAAGGCTATCCCACATCTTTCTGGTTGTGGTTATTTCTTTCTCCATGTTTTGGGACTCATTGAAGCTTGCTCTTTTTGAGTTGTTTTTCAGAACCTACTCCTGCATTCAGAAACTTCATGTCCGAAGTTGTTACAAATAGAACATTCTATTTCATTTTCAAGAGCAGAAAAGTTATTGTAGGTTCTTTTCATGATCCCAGTCATATTTCTTTGTTTTTGAGCTTCTCTAGTCATGATGGTCTTGTAGGCAACACATTGAGTAACTTTGTGTCCAAAGTTATGACAAGAGAAACATTGGCCATTGAAGAAATTCTTGCGATTATCAAACCTACTGCCTAAATGATTGTAGTTTCCATTGACATCCATTCTTGAGGCAAATTGAAAATGATTTACCTGTGGTTGGTTGTAGCTTCTTTTCATCCTTGACGTATATTGCCCCTGATTTACTTGGTGATATCTGTTTATCCTTGAAGTAAATTGTTTTACCTAGTGATATGCATTATGCCTTTGCTGTCAATTGTCAACCTGTTCACTTTTCCTTGCTGCATCAAGATAACTTTTGGAGGTGGATGGATTTTGTGCTTGAGATGCTTCTTCAAAATATCTGAGACCTGTCTTGATTAGAGGAGAATGTTGTACATTAATAATCTCATTTAAAGTTTCAGATCCTTTAGCAAATCTAAGATTAAGGGCTTTTGTTTTCTCAATTTCTTTTCTAAGTCCCACAATTTCACATTCTAACTTTTCATTGTCTTTTTCTCTTTCAGCAAGTTGGAATGTCAGAGTATCTATAATCATATTCTTTTATTCTAAACAAATTTTAAGTTTAGAAATTTCTTCATAAATACCTTCTTCATCTATAGCATCCAAGAAATCATCATCTTCAAAGGCCATCAAAAGTCTATCATCATTAAATTGTTCATCTTCATCACTATTTGAAAATCCATCACTCTCTTCATGTGTATAATAGCTCTTCTTACTTACATTATGTTTTCTGTTCCATCTAACTGGTTCCTTACCTTTATCTTTATGAGGACACTTGGCAGCATAGTGACCGACTCTTCCACAAGCAAATCATTTGAAAGGTAGCTTACCTCTGAATCTTCCAGTTCCCCATTGAAGGTTCTTGACAAAGTTTGATTATTACTCTCCTTCTGACATACGTCCTGACTCATTGTAATCTCCTTTTCCTGAGGCTTTGAAAGTAGCTTCTCTCCTGTCTGATGGTCCCCCTTTCCTCATTTCGTAAGCAGTTAGGATTCCGTGCAGTTGTGACATGGTAATGCTCTGTAGGTCCTGCTTTTCTTCTATGGCAGAAACTTTTGAATCAAACTTAGAAGACAAAGATATTAGAACCTTTTCAACCAGAACAACTTCTTTTATTTATTCACCCAAGTTTTTCATATAGTTAACAATCTCATCAATGCGTAAGAAATAGTTAGCCACACTTTCATCATTGTGCATTCTGAGATTTTCATATTGAATTCTGAGAGTTTGTAGTTTTGCTCATTTTACCTGATCATCTCCTTCATAGCTCAGAATGATCTTATCCCATATTTCTTTTGCAGTTTTGAGTTGCATAACCTTGACGAATTCTGATTGAGATAGACTCCCTAATAAAGTATTGACAGCATTTGCATTTGTTTCATACTGATTTTTACTAGCTGTATCTGTAGGAGTTGCTGATGGAAATGTGTATCCTGTTTTTATGATATCCTAGACTTCTGTACCAAGAGATTGAAGATAGGTTGTGATTCTTACCTTCCAATAGACAAAGTTGCTCCCATCAAAAATTGGTGGCCTGATCGATGCCTCCTTTCTGTAGTTGCTCATGATGATAGATCTTCCTTCAAGAGATCAAGCTTCTGCTAAAGGACCTGCTCTGATACCAATTGTTGGAAATAATACTGAGAGGGGGGGTGAATCAGTATTATCAATTCAATTGTTTTTCATTTCATACACAGATTTGTATACACTACTTGAGTTAGTAAAAACAGTGTATATACGCAACTTCAATTAATGAAACCTGTGTATAAGTTGCAGACTTGTGATTTAATTTATTCTTCAGATGTGATCATAAATCTGTGTGTCAGAACCATATAAACAGTAACCAAGAACAGAAAAATAGAGCAGATAATCACACACAAGAACATAAGATATAAGGTGGAAACCCAATGTGGGTGAAAACCACCTGCTGCAATTTGTCTCTATATTCTTTCAATTAGAAACTTCTTTTTAAAATGTTTTTGTACTGGTGCAGTCTTATGCTAGTATGCAGGCTGCAACCTGTAGAAGGTTACAACCTTCTCTCGTTCTCCAGTTTCTCCTGGAAGGGAGCTACAACCCCCTTAGCTCTTGTACTAGCTGAGGTACTAGTATGTAGATGCTGACCTACAAAAGGCTACAACCTTCTCTTTTCTTCAGGGACCACGTTTCATAAATTTTCAGAATGGATCCATGAATAACATCAATCAAACATCAAGTATATCTACATCAACCAATCTTAATGAGATATTTTTTAGCATAAATCACAAGATATTTCATTTGTTAACGCGTTTCAAACTAGCTAGTGTGGTTCATCGTCAGGAAAACTTGTCCTGACGATGAACCACACTAGCTAGTTTGAAACGCGTCGACAAATGAAATATATTGTGATTTACGCCGAAAAATCTCTCATTAACTTAATATGGATCACAGAAGCCTCAATACAATGATCGACCAATCTTCTTTGTACAACCCAATACTGAATCAAACAATCACTTCTCTGAATGATGTAACTAGAATAATAATAGTAACCAGACACCAATCCTGAACCCAAAATATTGCAACAATAAACCGAAGTAGCTAAAACATATTTAATGAGATGTACGCTACTTCAAGATGAGGAACCTATGTGCATACACCTCTGTGTAAAGGGAAACATGCGTATACACTTCTTCAATTTACTAAACCAGCATGTATACGCGCCTTCGCTACGCTGAACCTACGTACAGATCTATGAAAGACATATTTCCCTTTTCAAGTATTCAAGCATTAATTATACCCAGATTATCAGATTCATAGATCAATTCATGCGTCAAATATAATAGATCAGAATCACACAAAGATACTACTATTCAAGCCTTGAGATTTGACCCATCAATAGAACTTATCCATCTTGTAATGCTTAGGTTCCTTCCTTGATTCAGATCCAGCTATGCACCATAAACCAATCACCAGTATTCCAGATCTTTCTCCTCATAAGATATTCAATCATTAAGACAATTCCCTTGCCAAATGATCTCCTTCCCTTTTTATAGTCTTAGGCCTTACTCAAACCATGCTCCAAAACCATTGAGAACCAATACTAGGGACCCAAAACCTAGGTTCAACACTTTGGATGCAATATTAAGGACCAAAACCATACATTCAAATATGTCGGACTAAATAGAATGGATCAAATATAAGATTTCCCACATGTACGTGCTTTTCTTTGATGAAAGTGTGTGCATAAGTATACACGCCTTTTGATCGGTAAACCTGCGTGTATATGTGACTTTGTTACGAGGAACCTGCGTATACATCCTTGAACTGTGATCTGCCCTTTGAGTGAGTTTCCATCAAGGACAACACCTGTGCCATAGTGCCAATCCTGTGTCATAATGCCAACAAACATGCCTACCCAACCAAATCCAAACCCGAACAATAGACAGGCTCATCAAGTATACATTGGAGAAACATCATATCTAGTTTATGCTATGGAAATCCAGGAGATTAACCTAAGATCTGGGAGAGTTCTCCTGGATAACCAACCTCCACCTCCACCTAGGGATGTTGAGGAAGAAAAAGAGGAAATAATTATTAAAGTGAATCCAACCTTTCCTGAGTGATTAACCCAACCACTCCAGCCTACCCTGGAAGAGATTGAACTTCTGGGAGAATTGAAAAATCTATGTGTAAAGATTCCACTTCTCCAAGCAATAAAATATGTTCCAATTTAAAATAAGTTGATTAAGGAGAAGTGCTTCAAGCATCCAAGGAGGCGAAGAAGAGATGCCCCTACCATTAATGTCATTGGACAGTTGTTCGACTTAATATTGGGGCAGGTAATCTATCCAAAGTATTTGGACCCTGGAAGCCTTGTAGTAGATGTGCACATCAATGGAACCATTGTCCCACACACTTCGATTGATCTTGGGGTTGCCATTAATGTGATGATCAAGGACACCATGCTCAAGCTCAACCTCTAAGGTTCATTGAGGAAGACCACTCCACAATGACCCTTGAGGGGATTGTGGAGGATGTGATGGTATCTATTGACTCTTGGGAGTAACCTGTAGATTTCCTAGTTCTCCAGCCTAAGGCTAACCTTAGTGGTTACCCTCTCATACTTGGGAGACCCTGGTTGGCCACTGTTGATGCTTACATTAGCTGTAGAGATGGGAATATGACTGTTAGGAATGGGCATATGTGCAAGACGTTAGTCCTATACCCTCCTGCTCAGCCATCTCTACAGCATGATTTACCTTTATGGTTGGAGGAGGAGGAAGAAGATGAAATTTATTCAAACCAAATTTATACTTTAGAAACAACCATGGGAGGAGGATCGCAGGATGAAGATGATTTGATTGAACACCTACTCCAAAGTCCAACTCCCAATACATTTCCCTTAGAATATGTAGAAAAGAAAACCCAGAACAATCATCCAATTGACCTATGTTTGGCTGATTCCAACCCCCTTTGTGTCAAAACCATAAAATTTGGCCTTGAGAGAACCATGAAAATCAATCCATCTCTTTCTGCTCTCCAAGAAGAGAAGTTATGCAACATGCTAGAGGAACATCTAGATGCCTTCACTTGGAGTTACAAATAAATGAAGGGAGTGCACCCCTTAGTGTGTACTCACCACATATACATCAAATAAGGTTGCAAGTCAGTCTAGCAACCCCAAAGGAGGATGAATCTAGCTCTTAAAGATATAGTCAAAGAAGAACTACAAAAACTGCTAGATGCAAGATTCATTTACCCTATCTCCGATAGTGAGTGGATCTCTCCTTTGGTGTTAGTTCCAAAGAAAAATGGTAATTGGAGGATTTGAGTCGATTAAATGGAGTTGAACAAAGCCACAAAGAAGGACCATTTTCCTCTACCTTTCATTGACCAAGTGCTAGATGGCTTGGCAGGGAAAATTATTTTCTCTTTCCTAGATGGATTCAGCGGGTACAACCAAATCCAGATCAGCCCAAAATACCAGGATAAAACCACCTTCACTTGTCCTTGGGTACTTTTTCATATAGGGTCCTTCCTTTTGGCCTATGCAATTCTCCTGTCACTTTCTAGAGAGTGGTCCTGAGTATTTTTGCCGATATAGTCCATGATGCGGTAGAAATTTATATGGATGATTTTTCACCTTATGGTTGCGATTTTCAAGAGGCTCTGACAAACCTAGGCAAAGTCATGTGAAAATGCATTCAAATGAACCTATCTCTCAGTCCTGAAAAATGTGAATTATTGATGACTGCAGGGACCATGCTAAGTCATTCAATATCTCAGCAAGGACTACATGTGGACCCAAACAAAATAGCTATCATCCAAAGGGTCCCACCTCCTCAAAAGATGAGAGATATCAGAAGTTTCCTAGGGTTAGTTGGATACTACCGAAGGTTTATACAGGATGTCAACAAGCTAGCCTCTCCTTTATTTGGTTTGCTGGCCAAGGACTCTAAGTTTATGTGGTCAAAAAGCTATCAAGAGGCCTTAGACACCCTAAAGAACAAGTTACCCATTGCACCGATTCTCTGAGGCCCAAATTGGGCCCTTCCTTGTCATATTCATGTTGATGCCTCACACAAAGCCATATTAGATAGATGAAAATTTGCCTTATGTTATCTACTTTATCAGTAAGAATCTGTCAAAGGCTTAACCAAATTACACAGTGACCGAAAAGGAACTCCTGGATGTTGTGCATTCATTGAACAACTTTAGGCATTATATTACAGGATATCAAACATTTTTTCATTCTAACCATGCCGCAATCAAATATTTAATGAATAAACCAGATGTGAATGCTCGGATTATAATATGGTTACTTTTATTACATTAGTTTGATCTAACTATTGTTGATAAGCCTGGTAAGGAAAATGTTGTTGCAAACTTTTTGTCCAAAGTAAATTTGCCTACAGGTGAAGAAGGAATGGTTGATGACCAGTTACTAGATGAGCACTTATTTGCTATTTCAGTTCTCTCTCCATGGTTTGATGATATAGCAAACTATTTGGTATCTACATAGTTCCCATCGAACTTGTCCTCCAAAGAGAAAAGCAAGATAGTGAGGAAAAAGCACCCCCTTCACTTGGATTGGGGGAAATCTCTTCAAAATTGGCCCAGATCAAATATTGAGAAGGTGTGTCAAGAAGGAGGAAGTCTTTGACATCCTTCTAACCTGTCATGATGGACCTTGTGGAGGTCACTTTACAACAAAGAGAACAACATTCAAAGTGTTACAAGCAGGCTATTATTGGCCCACTCTTCATCAGGATGTGAAAAGATATACTAGTTAGTGTGATCGGTGCCAAAGGATAGGAAGGCCTACTCCAAGAGATGAAATGCCTCTGTAGCCTCAAGTGACTTTCGAGCCATTTGACAAGTGGGGCATGGACTTCATTGGACTTATTGACCCTCCTTCCAAAAAAAAGCAGTACATCATTGTGTGCGATGACCATATGACTAAATGGGCTGAAACCAAGGCAATTAAGGCAGTAACAGAAGAGAAGGTAGCTGAGTTCCTAAGGGAGAATGTATTTTACAAGTTTGGGTACCCTAGAGAGTTGGTCACAGAGTAAGGCAACTAGTTTACCTCCAACATGATTGAATACTTGCTTAGCCGGCACAAGATCAAGCATAGAACCTCGACTCCCTATCATCCACAAGCTAATGGACAAGTGGAGGTGACCAATAGAGTGTTGGAGGGAATCTTAACCAAAGTGGTAAGCAGCAGCAGGAAGGATTGGGCAAATAGACTAGTTAAGGCCACCTAGGCCTATAATACCACCTGGAAGACCACTACTAGATTCACACCCTATGAGCTAGTCTATGGGAAAAAGGCCCTGCTATCCATTGAATTTGAGTATAACACATTAAAGATGGTAGCTAAATCTATATCTTAACAGTGCACGAAAAGAGAGATTACTCTAGTTGAATGGTTTGGATGAGTTTAGAATGAAGGCCCTCCTACATACAGAGGTAATTCAACTTTAGAGGAAGATATGGCATGATAATAGCATCAAGGAAAAGCAATTTGAAGTAGGTGATTGGGCTTTGTTATTTGATTATAGGTATAAAGACTTCATGGGCAAGTTAAGGACAAGATGGTTAGGACCTTATGTTGTCGAGAGATGCCATGATAATGGTTCAATATAGATCAGAACCATAGATGAAGAGGCCATTCCTTTACTTATTAATGGAAACCAATTGAAATTTTACAAGAGACCATTGTCAAACAAGAGTTCATTGATGATATTAATAAAACAATGATGGTAGTGGAGCAAGTTTCGGCTCCTACCTCATCAAATCACTAGAAAAAAAAAAAATTAAGGACTCAGGTGAAAACCTCCCTGAGGTGTCTGAGTCCCACTATCGAGTTGAAAGCCTCTTGGGGTGGCCCAAAGGTGTCAATAAAAAAAAATATGAGAATAAAAAGATCCCTGGGTGAAAACCTCTCAAAGGAAGCCTAGTTGTTTTCAAAAAAAATAAAGAAGAGAAAAATCATGAAAGTTTCTATTTTGCAGGCCAGCAAGAAGGATGATCAGAGAGAAAAGGAGGATAACAAAGAGACCTATTTCACTCACATTTTTATTTTTCTACTCATTTTAATTCATCACTCTACCATTTCTTTCATTTTTTTCCATTCCTTTGCATCAATTTACAAGGGGACTATGTTTTCTACAGGATCCCCTGACAACCTAAAGGATGATCTTGTAGGAATCACAGTGACCCAAAAATCCTACAGGAAGTGACCTTAGGGAAAAAAATGACCTGCTATGTCAATAAAATAGCACCCCTACATCATCATTCCATTACCATACATGTTCCCACCTTCATCACCCCTGCATTCACCCGTAAAAAAAATATTATCAGTTTAAAAAAAAAAAATCACAATCTTCCAAAAATAAGGAAAAAGAGAGAAATAGGGAGCATCACCTAATTATTCCTCATTATACACACTCCTATTCTCCCTCTCCATCCATGTCACCATCCTCAAAATCCTGACAAAGTATATGATTAAGAGTTTTCAGGGAGACGCAGCTACAGGACATCCTGTAGGAAATCATGTAGCAGCCTATCCCACAGAATACAAATCATGCGAATAGCAAGCTTCAAGTGTGATGATCCAAGAGCAGAAGGAACTCCAAAATAGAAGCACCACCATCATATTCAACACCAGGTACCTGCACCACAAAATAATATCAAAGAACAACAAAAAAGGGAAGAAGAATAGCATGCAACCAATACACACAACAAGCACCTCCAGTATTCAATCAATGTAGCAAGGTAGTAAGCACCACAGGTAAGTATCCCACTCACTCTCTCATGTGCATAATGTAGTCAAAATATGTAAAGGTTATGAGTAAGTTGGTTTATAAGCGAAAGATGGCCAGTTAACTTGGCCACCTTCAATAAGTCAACAAAGACTAAACAATTTTTCCTCTCACACATGGCACCAGTCAACTCAAAACCAGAAAGGAGAAGTAAAAAGGTAGTTAAGGCTAAGGAAGCATGAAGTGGGAGTTGATTATGAGGAAGTGGGAAATGATGAGGTGGTAGTGGGGACCAACGGTCCAAACATGGAAACCATACCTTGGCTGCCAACACACCACTTCACCCCAAATGACCATAAGAGGAAATAATCGTCGTCCCCATGCATTCATGCATTCATTTCCTCGAGGCTCGCTCTCACAAGTCGCTCTCATACCCAGGCAAACTACAACAAGGAAGACACCACTATTTTGCTGCACGAGAATTCCTATAGGATTACACACAAAATCCTACAGGACTGCACACAGGATTCCTACAGGATACACAAAGATAGTCTACAGGATAGGCCGAGAGGAGTTTCAGAGGAGAAAACAAGGGGGTTGGCCACAAAAAACACTATGAAGAGGTAGGCTCTTTAATTACATCCCTCTTTCCAAGTAAATTGAACAAAAAAATCCTCTAATTTGAGTGAATTTGGCAGCTACACAAGAGAATTTTCCACACAATCATCTCAGTTTTTTACTTTTGCATTTGAAAATTTTATCAACCATCTCATCTCCTCAAACCTCACCAACCAAGATGACAGGAGGGTTTAATATAAGGGAGCCCATTAACACTATGAGAATACAACAACACTCTCAGGTACTAGAAATCTTCACAAGGCATAATTGGATGGGGTTTTTCGAAAAATTAAGGGGGTATGATGATGAGGTGGCCCGCGATTTTGCTCTCTCCCTCATTCCACTTACCAGAGTCCATGCCACTATTTTGGTAAGAGGCCTCTCCATAGAGATCACCCTTGAACTCATTAGCAGAGTTACCACACTTCCCCTAGGAGTACCATGGAAGAAGAAAGACAAAGGAGATAGCTAGATTGCCAAAAGGAAATTCTTTTTAGAAGGTGAGGAACCCATTGAGGACAAAAATGGAGTAAGGAGAGCAAGTCTACCATATCCCTAGAATGAGGTGAGCTACCAACTTATCAAATACATATCATGTGAGGGTAGGTATATTGTGGTCTATGGCTATCATTTTAGGCTTCTTGAAGAGTTGATATTTGGAGCAAAAAACACCCCCTAACCACAGGCTTAGCATACCATACTTCCGGCTGCAATCACTAATAGACACAAGCATCAAGGTGCAAGAGGGAAATTCCCAACAGTTAGCTCACCATGGGTTAATTAGAATCCTTATAGAAGATGCCCTCCAAAACCTCATAATTCCTATACAATGTTCAGTTTTTAGAGACATGCAAGCAGAGGAAGACATCAAATCTCTCACATATGTTGTTATTCCTACTACCAATGGAAAGGATGAGGAAGAAGAAGTAGAGCGGGAAGAAGAAGAAGAAGCAAAAGGAGATGAAGATGAGATGGATGAAGATGAAGATGAAGATGAAAATGAAATAGAAGAAAATGAGGAAGATGAAGAAGAAGAGGAGAAAGAGAAGGAGGATGATGAAGAAACAAAGGAGGATGTTAAGGAGGAAACTGATAAAGAAGATGAGGATCTACAAGAGGAAGAAGAAAGGAAAGACATAGGTGAAGAAAGAAATGGGAAAGAGGGGGCAGAAAACAAGAAGGACTCACTTAGGGTGTCTCTAGAACCCACTGAGAGAGAAGAAATAGCTACCCTCACTGCTCTTAGCACCCCCATCAAGCAAAAAAGGAAAAAGACAAAGGCAGACCCACTTATATTTCAGGACAAGGAAAAGCACAAGAATAAGGCAGGGGAAACCCCAAACACCAACCAAAATTCCCATTCTGATTGAGGACTCACCTAAATAAAAGGAGAACATTCCTTCTCCTAAGTATCCCATCACCTATGTGAGAATACATATGACTAGATCCACCTCCTCCAAGGGAAAAGCAATCCTACATGATACACAACAAGATCTATAGGAAGTAGAATTAGTCCTACACGATACTCTGTTGAACCTACAAGAGACATAAAAAATGAAAAAGGAGGTAGGCCAGCAGCAAGAAACTAAAGAAGAGGGCCTAGAGTCAAAAGAACCTATCCCCCAACCTAACCTTGACTCCTACTATAGGTTTATTGAAGGAGGCAGGGTCATTCCTCAAAAATTTGTTATTCCATTATTCTTCGAGCTTGAGAAGGAGAGAGCCAAAACTCACCGATGGATGCAGATCACCAAATCCAAGGGGGTGGACGACATTGGGCACATGGAAGAGAAGCTCAAGGAGATGGGCAGAGAACTAAGTAGCTTGAGAGACAGCAAGGTCACAATGAAAAATCAACTAGAAACAGAAAATGCATGGTTGACAGGATAGCTGCAAGAAAGAGAGAATAAATTGGCATGTATGGTCAGTCTCTTTTTAGAAGAAATCCAGTGTAGGATGCCAGCTAAATCATATTCCCTATACTTCAATGAATAGTGGTTGCAGTTCCACATCAAGACCCTAGCATAGAGAGGCACCATGCCATTTTAGGACTATAGGAAACCCTTATACCTCTTATACCTCTTATACCTCTGTGATCTTCAGTTTAACTTTGAAACCCTGTATAAACCCATATTCCCTTAGGTCCTCGGGCGCTGAATTTAAACCATCATATAATCGTGATCATATGAGTACACGCTTTCACAAGCCCTTTTCTCGCCATATCCGATGAAAATGTGTGAAATTAAACCCCCGCCATCCAATCATCTACCATGCGATCCAACGGTATTTGCTCCTCCCATGCCTGCAACTGCCCGTGCATAAACTCACGATCAAACCAGTTTCTGCTGCCACGCGTCGCATGATGATTGTGGTCGCGAGCTCTCACACCTTTACCGCTCACCCCCCCAAAAAGCGGTGTGATCAATACCGCTTACCGCCAAAACCTAGTCCCCACTCATTAACCCTCGTGCATCTGCGATGCCAGGTGACCGTTGGATTTGTCCGCCCGAGATCCAACAGCCTATGTCCACCCTACTTCCATTTCTCCTGATACTCCTCGCTAGGCACTGTCCATTGTCCATCTACACGATCCAACGGCTGATCTCCCTTCTCCATTTCATCCACCATGCAGTCCTCTCGTCCTTGACCTGTCCCATGCATCCGAAGGACAAAGGTGGCCAGTATCTAGTACCCGGCGCATTTGCTCCTCAACAACCACTTTCAAGAGATAGAATGGTCGAGAAACAAAGGACCAGCCTCAAGCAGATAAACACTTTCAGCAATTAAGGAATTTTATCCTTTACGACACTCCAGCCACCTGAAAGTACAACAGAGCACCTGAGAAGATCAAATTCATTCATTAAGGCAGCAGATTGCACCAGAGACTCCATCAAGCAGTTAAAGCGGTTGGTGGTCAATTATGACCCCTCCATGTCTAGAATAGCAGAACATCTTTGTGATGAAACTCTATATATACCCAGAAACAAGATGTAATCAGGGTTGATGGTTGTTGTTTTGATGTAACATTCAACTTCTAGAGACCGTAACTTCTTTGACACTTGCAGCATCTCGTCTTCATTTCCAGCTAATACAAGCTTCTTTTATTATTAATTGCTCATTTTCTATTTCTATTTCGTTCTAGGCTTTTCCCGTTATGCAGTTTCATGAAATCCTGATGTTTAGCATTAGAGGAGCTGTCATCCTACCTCTATGATAAAATCTTGTATGTATCAGTGACTGTGTTACTCAGGTTTTTGTTTACATAGTGCCAGAGAGCTATCATCCTGTCTGTGCATTAGGAAACAGATTTGCAGACCTTTTACCGGTTGCAGCCGGCTATCACATGGTCTTATGTATCTATTGGTGTGGTTAGTATTCTCCATATTCACCCAATCCTGAAACTGTGAGTAATTGGTGGTCTAAAGCCTTGTAGTTTCGGGGTGCTCACGCATGTCTAGGGTCAAGCAAAGTAGAAGTGGTTATCTGGCTTGAACAAGCATCATTCCTTCCATTCATCCATTTTCCAACATTATGTTCAGTTTGTAATGTTCCTGAGCATCTCCGAGATAGAACCTAGGAGAGTTTCTTGGGGTGATAACATTAATTGGCATCGTTGCCGAGGAGAGGAGGTTGAAGCTCAACCTTCCTGGGAAACAACACAGTTCCAGCTTTGATGATAGACAGAGTCTGGATGCATTTCTGGTTGTAATCATCTATCTGGCAACTCTACTGGAAGACCAACCTTTGGCGACTCCACATCACAGTCCTGGCTCAGTTTGTCAGGCATACTTGAAGAAATCCTCAAATGTCACCAGCTGAACTAATGCCTGACCCTGAGAAGATTGCTAAGTAGAAGAAAACATCACAAAAAGGAGCATTAGGATTAGGTAATCCTAAGAAATCTTATGTATCTCTGCAAGAGAATGTTATAGTTGAGAATACACAGTTTGAAGAGTTAGAGCCTAGTATTGCTAGTGAAGAATTACCTTCATAGATCCATAAAGCTCCTTGTCCATTTAGTTCCCCTTTGGATTTTAGTCCAAAGAAAGCATCCCATATAGTCCATTATATTCCCTTGTCTCTGTCATCTCTTCCATTGTTTCCTACTATCCAATCTATTAATACCCTTCCACATATCCCAATCATGGCAGACCAACAAGCACCCACAAAGATGGAAAGAATCATAGCTGCTAGGTATGGACCCTTACTCTTGCATGTTCCTCTGAATTTCGTGCCTACAAGAGAATATCAGAAATATATGCCTAAGTTTACTGGTATAGAGGGAATAACAGCTGCAGAGCACCTCGAGTATTTTTATAGTTATGCTAATAACCTGGATATTAGTGAAGATGATGTGTGGATGAGAGTTTTTGTCTAGAGCCTTGATGGAGAGGCTAGAGAGTGGTTTAAAGAATTGACTCCTAGATCTATAACAGACATTGAAGCCTTAGATGATGCATTCTTGAAGCATTGGGGAGATAAGAAGGACCTGCTATACTATCATATTGAGTTTCGTAACCTGAAGAGGGAAAATGGGGAATCATTGCCTGATTTTAATAAAAGATTCAATCATATGTATAATACGATACCAGCTGAAGTAAAGCCTACCCCCACCTCTGCCAAACTTACATATGACAATGCTTTTCACTCTGATTTATGCTTGCTACTAAGAGAAAGAAGATGTGCCACACTAGCTGATATGCAAGATGCAGCCCTAGAAGTAGAATCTAATAATATGGCTACAGAAAAGCTCAAAAGTCATGCTGACAGAAGGAGGCAAAGAGGCGAGGCTTCTTCTTCCTCTTCTTCATCTTCAGAACCAAAGTTAGACAAAATGACTAGAATGATAGAGTCATTGGCTGTTGAGATATCTAAGCTAAAGATTGAGTAGAACTCAGTAAAGACAAGGCTACAAAACACATTTGCTGCAAGAAACCCAAATCCATTCAGAAGAGCAAATGAACAATTGCAAATCATTCAGAAGGGTAAAGAAGCTAATGAAGAACAAAATGTTAAGGCCCCTTTCCAAAATGTAGTCATGGAGGAGGAACAATTTGAAGAAGAGGATGAAATCCATTGTATGGAAGATAAAGGAAATGCTGCCTTTTTTACAGTGGTTGCATATGAAGAGTCATTTCTGCAGGGCCAAGATAGTCTTGAGTGGGACAGAGAGGTTGTTCTGTAAACTGGTGAACAATAAAGATATAATCTAAGGTCAAAATCAAACAATGTCAAGGAGTACTCTGCCCAAAAATCTATTTTCCCAATAGAGTTATAGAATACCAGACATAGATGACTAGCAGCTAAATCAGTCATCCTCAAAGCACTAGCTCAAGAGGTAAGAGGTTCTAACAAGTCCCCTTCCTCTTTCTGCTTTGAATCAGAAGTTCATAAGTTAAAAATATATGTGCCCCTGATAGAACTTGTAAAGAGTGAAGTGTTTAGAAAGCCTATCCTCGAAGCTCTTGAGCCGGAAGCCATACGAACCTCCACTGACTCTGTCAATTTGCAAGATGATAAGCCTACAGTTGTGCTTAACCAAATGAATAAACCTGTTGATGATAATTCTCCATGATTTTTTGTCTCCTTGACCATTCATGACAAAATCCTCCATAACTACTTGCTAGACACAGGGGCCAGCCACAATCTGATGCCTAAAGCTGTTATGGAAGAGTTAGGCCTTGATATCACTAGACCATATCATGATTTATTCTCATTTGATTCAAGGTAAAATGCTTAGGACTAATCAAAGACCTATCTATTACCCTAAATCAGCTGCCCATGAAGAGCATGATGATGGATATTGTGGTAGCAGATGTCCCTCCTAAGTTTGGCATGTTGTTGTCTAGAGGATGGATTAAGAGACTAGGTGGGACACTACAAAATGATCTATATTATGCCATTGTCATAGTTTTTGGAGGAGAAAGCAGGAGATTGTACAAAGAAGCACAACTAACATACATCGACAGTGATGAAAAGAATCCTTCTAATCATCCCATTTATGCTGTAGACACTGATTTTGGAGCATGTATACTCCAAATTGAAGAATCCCAAAAGGCCTTGTTGCAATTGAAGAAACTAGTGAATCGGGCTGAAGAAGAGCAAAGAATTCAGGTTTGGTAGATGTTCTTTGATGGAGCATGTTCTAGGGAGACTGTAGGAGCAGGGGCGGTGTTGATATCTCCAAAACAAGAAAGCACGCACCTGTCTTTTAAGCTGGCATTTCAAGTCACCAACAATATAGCAGAGTATGAGGCTCTGATATTAGGCCTGAACACAGCTAAAGACAGAGGAAGAAAAAACATAAAGGTGTTTGGAGATGTTGATCTGATCATTTAACAGGTAAATAGAACATTTCAAGCAAAGCGCCCAAGGTTGAAAGCATATAGAGATGAGGTATGGAGACTCAAAGATACTTTTGACAATTTTTGTATCTCATACATTCCTAGAGTAAAAAATCAACTTGATGATTCCCTTGTTGTGTCTTCTAGCATGTTTATTCCTCCCATGCCTCCCAGACTAGTTTATGAAGTTCAGATGAAGTATAGACCCTCCTTGCCTGACAATGTCCAGCATTGGAAAGTTTTTGAAGATGATGATGAAGTGAATAGATTCCTGCAAGTCATTGATGAATTTTCTGAAATGAAAATTGACCAAGAGAATGAAGCCTTGAAATAAAATCCCTAATCCCAGCTTAGAAATAAAATTGGCAAAGATAGCATTGTCCAACTGCCCAACAATCATATACCTAAAGGTTTAATTCCTCTAGAAAGATTGTTTGACCAAAATGATGTGCCCTATAAGGCTGCCCAAAAAGAAGACCAATCTATATTCTGTAAGCATGATATAGGGAGTCTAGGTCACCCCAGATACATAAATCTGTCCACTCATCTGTCTACTGACCAAAGTGTTGAATACTGCAATTTAATGAAGCAATTTGCTGATGTCTTTGCTTGGGAATATAGTGACCTAAAAACGTATGACAAAAAGATCATCCAGCATAAAATCCATTTAGAGAAAGACACCATCCCTTTCAAGCAGAAGCTGAGGCCAACAAACCCTTTGCTTCTTCCTCTGATTGAGAAATAAATCAAGAAGTTACTGGCTGCCAAAATCATAGTCCCTCTCAGATATTCAAAATGGGTAGCCAATTTGGTAGTGGTGAGGAAGAAAAGTGGAGAAATCAGGTTCTGCATTGATTTCAGAAACTTAAACAAATGCTCTAAAAAAGACAATTATCCTCTATCCAAGATGGAGCATTTGTTGCAAAATGGCTCAGGAGCTAGAGTGATGTCTTTCCTGGATGGATTTTCAGGGTATAACCAGGTTGTTGTACACCCAGATGACCAAGAGAAGACTGCATTCACCACTCCTTGGGGCACTTTTATGTATTCCAAGATGCCTTTTGGCCTAATGAATGCTAGAGCCACCTTTCAGAGAGCTATGGATATAACATTTGTAGGAGAGAAGGATAAGTTTGTCCTTATCTACCTTGATGATATAACAGTATACTCCAGTAGCCATCAAGACCATTTGCAGCATTTGAAGAAAGTGTTCCTGAAGTGCAGAAGGTTTGGGATTTCAGTCACTCCTAAAAAGTCACAGTTTGCTTTAGGAGAAGGCAAACTATTAGGACATATTGTTTCTACTACAGGTGTTCGAATTGACCCAGAAAGAGTAAGAGAAATACAGACCTTGTCTGTCCCGAGATCAAAGAAGGACATCCAGTCCTTTCTGGGCAAGATAAATTTTGTAAGGAGGTTTATCCCAAATTTTGCAGAACTTGTGAACCATATTACCTCCATGTTGAAAAAGGGGTCAGAGATAAAATGGACTGATGTAGAAAGAAGATCCTTTGAGTCCATTAAGAAAGCTATTATGGAAGCTCCTACTTTAATCAGCCCAGATTACAGCAAGGAGTTCCACATATTTTCATTTGCCTCTAATGACACCCTTGCAGCAGTT
>APFE031385023.1:0-16228 GCA_000404065.3 Pinus taeda
GTGGGCTAGAACCTGTAATCCAAAGATTGGTTTGTGGTTACCTCGGCCGTATCCCTTCAGGAGCTTAGGGACAACCTGAGTGATAACACATTCATTAACCATTCATCAACTAATCAAAACATACCAAGAGCCATAGACAATATACATCACATAACCAACAAATAACCAACATAGAAACCATGAAAAACCAACCATAATATCGCAAACATAATCAATACATATGCTCATAGATCATAATAGAAAATACCTCATATTAACATATCAAAATGTCAACCAAGTTAGGGACTTCCACGTACCACCCAACCATAGATTGGGTTGATCCAAATCTTTCTTTCAACTAATCACCCCCATGCCATATTCCAAGCATGAATGTGAGATATCATAGAATAACCAAAATAAAACCAAACTAGGGCTTCTATAGGCCAAACCACCTCAACCCTCAACTAGTGACTCCACTTGATGGTCAGACATCATTAACACCAACAAGATCAATCTTTACCCAAGCCATCGAGGGATCTAGAGCGTTTGTTCCAACCACAACTCCAGGAACTAATAACTCAACCCACAACCTTCTAGGGCTCCAAAGCGTTTGTCCAATCCCACTCCGGGGACTAGTAACTCAACCCACCAAGGGCTCAAGTGTGTTTGTCCCAACCTAGGCTCAAGGACTAGTAACTCAAACCAAGTTGTTTTAGAGCTTCTAGAACATTTTGTTCCAACCAACAACCATAAGGAATTATGAGCACCAACTAAAAAGAAATCAAGTGGAAAAACCCACAACACCATGAATATCTAGGAAATGCAAAGACAAGGCTAAAACCACTGTCAATATAGGAAATTCTTCATGCCAATGACAACACATAACCAAGAAAGCACATGCATGTACCATGCATGCCAAAACTAGCAAGGAAATCATACATGTAACATGTTACTTGCAAAAAAATCCAACTATAGCTGCTGATCCAACTATTCCCTTGCACTTTCCTATTTTCCTTTGCCTTCTTTCTCCAATTCCAATGTATGCCAAAGTGCTCCAAGAATGCTTTAGGTGTGCAAGAGTATGAGAGAATGAGAGAATAGAAGAGCTCCAAAACTGAACTAACAAAAGTTTGTGAACTAATCCTCATAAGCCTTTTTATCATTGATGCCTCTATTTTGTTTAGTTTCCTTCAAATTACTCATCAAGCAAATTTGTGACCTTTCATCTCCCTTTTCTCCTATTTTTCTTTATTTCATAAATAAAAAGTCAATTATTGCCAATTTGCCTTTGCCAATGTCTTTGTCAATTTCCTTAGCCATAAATAAACTAAAAGTGGCACCCACTAGGATGTTTTTCCCAACATTTAGCTTGGAATATGTGTCTTGTGACCTTGGTCTTATATTTATTTACATGGAAACTTAACCCTTAACTATTACATTCCATTTGGCTTATGCAATGCCATGGCCACTTTTTTCACATTGATCAATGATGTTCTCATGCCCTTCTTTGACAATTTTATTGTGGTGTATTTGGAGGACTTTGTGGTGTATAATGAGAGTCTGGAGGAGCACAAGAAACACTTGGCATTTGTCTTCAAGGGTTTGAGGGAACATCAACTATACTTCAATAAGTCCAAGTGCATTTTTGCATAAACCAAGACACCATTTTTGGGCCGTTAGATTGCGCAAGAATGCATTCGTATGGACCCAATAAAGGTAAAGGAAATTGAATATTAGGAGGAGCCTTGCAATATAAATGATGTGTGAGTCTTCCTAATGTTCAACTAGTATAGGTGGTTTGTGGAGGGATGCTCCAAGATTGCTACACCATTGATAGATTTGTTAAAGAAGCAAAAGTTGTGGAATTGGTCAGAGAGGAGAAGTAATGTGTTTGAGTTGAAATGTCAGATTGTCTCTACCCCCGTATTGAAGCTACCAAACTTTAAACATCCATTCGAGGTACAAATAGATGTGTTGGACCTTTCCATTGGAGTATTTTTGACATATAGGTTAGGCACCCTAGAGCTTTTGAGAGCCAAAAGTTACATGATCAAGAGAGGAGGTTCTTGGTTCATGACAAGCAAATGATTGCAATTGTGGATTGCCTATAAGTTTGGAGGCACTAGTTGTTGGGAAAGCCATTTTGTGGTTAAACTGACAACATATAATGGGCTAGTTTTCCACACAACCTAAGCTGTCCTCCAAATAGGCATGCTAGTAGGACTTCTTAGCAGTGTTTGACTTGACCATTGACAATAGTCCCAATCAACTCAATGTAGTAGCTAATGCCTTGAGTAGGAAGGCACAAATTGCCACACTTAGGAAGAGGAGTTACCTATACCCAATGAAAGTCAGATTCACATAGTGATAAAGTTTTAGGACATGATTAAGGAGGGATTGTAGTTTGATCAAGCCACAAAGAACATTTTGAAGTAGGCAAAGGAAGGAAAAACAAGATATTTTTGGCTCCTAGAGTGGTTCTTGTATTTTGGTGAGCATATCTATGTGCCTAGGTCAAGTAGTCTCAAGAAGGAGCTCTTGAAGGAATGTCGTGACTCATCTTGGGATGGCCACCTAGGAGAACATAGAACATTGGTATCGCTGGAGAGAGAATATTTTTGGGATCGTATTGAGCAAGACATGGAGGACTATGTTTGTATTTGTATTGTTTGCCAAAATGACAAGGATGACTCTAGAATGCAAGCAAGTCTATTGTAGCCTTTACTGATTATGGAGAGACCATGGGTAAGTGTTTCGATGGAATTCATCACACAACTTTAATACAATGAAATTGAAATAATAAAATTAAAAATCAGATAAATTAAAAAAAAAATCAAAATAATTTTTTTTTAACTAAAATAAAAATATATAATTTTTCTTACCAAAAATTATATTAATTTATCATTACAGATTCAAAGAAACATAAACCATTCAATATTTACATTTATTTGTCATTCAATATTTACATCTATACTTTTAACTAGTGCGGCCATATAAATCAAATCACTGATAAAAATTGATAGACATAAGGCATAGTCTAAATTATAGAGGAAATGGTCATTTTCACAACCATTTTTTTGGTTAATTTTAATAAAAATCACAAAGATTTTTAAAAATTTGAATTTAAATTGTTTAATCTGCATAATTCAAAACTGTATTTACATATTCAAAACTGTATTTTAAACAACAAAAAATCTCCAAATTGTATGTCTTATTTTGGTGAATCCCCAGTGAGAAAAACTATTTTGTCTATAAATTATGCCTACATCATAACACCTATCTTATAATACATCTCACATGGTTAAAAATAAATTATAACTTTAATTTAAATTATTATTATTATTATTAATTATAAAAATAATTAATATATGAGTTAAATATATATACATTTAAAAAAATATATAACAAGATTTTTCACTATGGAGATTCACCTCCACTTTATTATGGAGATACTTAATTAAATGGGTTTTGTGACAATACCATACGTCAATATCATGGCTTACTAATACCACACTCACAAAAAACTATAATTCATGTATGTATGACATTTTATTTTATTAATCAATTTAACTAAAATGAAAAAAAAATAAGTATTTTTTAAATAAATCTCAACATTTAATATATGGCTACTATTAAAAACATTTTAAAATATTCTATGAAAATTAAATCTCTACTATCCACTTACTAATTACTAATAATTAAATTAATAATATAAAACTTTATTTACAATAAACACATTTATTAAAAAATTAATACAAAACATAATTTTTATTTTTATTTATTTTATTATCTTTTTATAATTCTCTAAATAAATGTGTTTTTATATTTCTACATTGCTAGGGTATGAATGATTCTGCAAGCTCCGCTGTTGGAAGAATCCTTTGGGCCATTCTATTGTGGGCTTGTAAAAATGTCTGTGTAGAGATTTCTCTGATTTGATTTCAGAATAACCTTGACAGTTAATAAAATTTTTAGCAATGCTATAAAAACTATGGTCAGGCACTTTAGTAATTTTGCAGACCAGGATGCTTAAACATTGGCAAACTTTTGGGAGATGAAATTTAATGATAAAGAAAACAAAATATGATGGTTGATTGTCAACAAAATTGTGTGAACAGCTAATTTGGAGTTTTTAATGATAACCTTCATGTATATACATAATACTTAGTTTATTTCCAATAATGTGATCAGTTAGTTTTAAGTTTTTAATCTTAAGTTAGTTTTAAGTTTTTAATCTTAAATCATTATGTTAGGAGATATTTTTGAGTTTATTTGGAATTATGTTGTAAAACATTATGTTTTTTTACAAGGTAGGAAAATTTATCATAACTCAGTGATCAAACCAGCAGTAAAGACAACTATCTCTCGCGGCTGGTGGGCGTAAGGGTGCAGGTTCTCATTTATGCTAAATGCCTCTGGGTCTTAGGCTGTTAACCTATTTCTTTATGCCCGAAAAAAACTACCTCTTAACCAAACAAACACAGTTTTAGGACATACTCCAGCCCAGTAAAACACTATATCCTAGCTTTAGTTAAATTTTTTGTTCTGGTTTTGGAAAGGTAATTTTGTATGAAATAAAAAACGACATTTTAAAATTTCATTTAGGTTGTTGCTATCTTTTTAATTAAAATAATTTGAAATAATAAAATATTTGATTTGAGGTATAATCCAGGTTTATTTTCAAGATTTTGATAGTAAATTTACTAATGTATATGTTGGAGAATTGTTTGATCATTAAAACAATTCACTTTTCAAATCCAAAGAATCATATTTACTTTTTTTATGAGTTTATAACCTACTTATTATCAATGTTTATATCATTAATTTTTTTTCCAAACGAATCATATTTATTTTTTTAATGAGTTTATAATTTACTTATTATCAATGTATATATTGATTTTTATTTATTTATTTACTTATTATCATTGTCTATATCAATTTTTATTATTTATTTTTATTATGTATTTTGTATTGTGCGATGACATATACCATGCCTCAAATGTTTGATGGGAAGCAATTTCACTGAACTAACAAAAAATTTCTATTAGACCATTTAAATAATTAATTGGTACACTTAATTATGATCTGCTTAAACTCATCCATTGAAATAAAAATATCTTAAAATACACCACCACCAGCAATACAGCTTCCTTATTCACATTTATCAGTCCAATATTTAGAACAGAACTCATAAGAATTCATAAGAATACATAATGCTCAAAGGATTTTACGTAATTCAAAACCAGTGAACCAAATCTTCAATCAGAAAAGATAATGATACTTAAAATTGATGATGTCTGTAGATCTATCCTTCATATCAGACCAAACAAGAAAAGACAATGGTAATGACATATTTGGAACAGAAAATTTATGACAATGGCAATGAGATATGTGGGACAGAGAATTTCAAAAGTTGTATGAGCATTAAAATAAAAATATCTTTAAGAAACACCACCACTAGCAATACAGCTTCCTAATTCACATTTATCAGTCCAATATTTAGAACAGAACTCATACGAATACATGATCAGTCCAATATTTAGAACAGAACTCATATGAATACATGATCAGTCCAATATTTAGAACTCATAAGAACACATAATGCTCAAAGGATTTTACATAATTCTTTATATAATTCAAAACCTGCGAACCAAATCTTCAACGAGAAAAGATAATGATACTTAAAATTGATAATGTCTGTAGATCTATCCTTCATATCAGTGAAAACAAGAAAAGACAATGGTAATGACATATTTGGAACAGAAAATTTATGACATTGGCAATCAGATATGTGGGACAGACAATTCCAAAAGTTGTATGAGCATTAAAATAAAAATATCTTTAAGAAACACCACCACTAGCAATACAGCTTCCTAATTCACATTTATCAGTCCAATATTTAGAACAGAACTCATATGAATACATGATCAGCCCAATATTTAGAACAGAACTCATAAGAATACATAATGCTCAAAGGATTTTACATAATTCTTTATATAATTCAAAACCTGTGAACCAAATCTTCAACCAGAAAAGATAATGATACTTAAAATTGATGATGTCTGTGGATATCCTTCATATCAGACAAAACAAGAAAATACAATAGTAATGACATATTTGGAACACAAAATTTATGACAATGGCAACAAGATATGTGGGACAGACAATTCTAAAAGTTGTGTGACCATTACATAGGATCATCAGACCTTTGAAAGGAAATCAAATAAAAATATCATGTTCATCCAGTACCTCTGAGCAAATAAAACAAACTAAACCAGATATTAAAGCATACCCAACAGAAGCATAACAAAGGAAATGAACTCCACTACTACATCAGCCATCTGCTACTTACCGCCAAAGGACGTCTAGCGACTAAAAGAGCGAATGTCGAATACTTCCACAGTATTCTTTTCCACAACAGCTTTGCTACGCCCAGTCTGGACAGTATGCTTTTCCACAACAGCTTTGCTACGCCCAGTCTGGACAGTATGCTTTTCCATAGTATGCTTTTCCATAGTCTGGACAGTATGCTTTTCCATAGTCTGTGTCGTCTGAACACGATGCGTTTTAACGGAACCCATGACTTGCCAGGCCTGAACAGGATGCCTTTCCACGCCGCCCTTGCACTGTCCAGCCTGAACGTGATGCTTTTCCACAATAGCTTTGATCTGCCCCGTCTGAACACTATGCCTTTCAACGGAACCTGTTATCTCAAAATCAGATCCTGATAGGCTGCTGGTCAGGTTTACTCTAAGTAACTATTTCAAACCAATCTTTTGACTAAGGCTTAGCCTCCTTAGCCTGAGAGAGGGCTCTCTCAAAAGGGTTATTGATTTTGACTAATGATAAGATGGCTAACTCTTGTGGTGTAACAACATTGACAAATATAAAGGCTGGATAAACATTACATAAGTTTCCATTGGGCCTATGGAGTCAATCATACTTCAGTAAACAATGATACTGCCTTTGCATAGAAGTCAGGGCACTTAGCATTTAGATGTTCAGAACACAACTCACATAAAACCACAGTTCATAAATGTATACAGGAAATCAGAGCACAATCAGTGAATTCTGAGTGATTACACATCCATGCAACTGTAAAAGACATTAAGGAAAGAACAAATCACACATTCTGAACATGGAAATCCTTCATGAATCCTGAGAAGAAAAACAGATAACTTATATTACTGAAAACGGTCTTTACATAAGCCAAAACAGTACTTCTGTTATAAAATTTCCAACCTCTATTACATTGCTGTTTCAGCTATATATAGAATCTTTATTCTAACTGATCGAGATTCATCTTCAACCATGAGGGGAATTCGAAAACTACTTCTATTACTAACAACTCCTATACTCTAACTACTTTAATAAATACAACATACTATTGACTGGAGTTTTTTTAGAGATCTAAATCAACTATGACTCTAACTCCATATTACATGCATAATGGCCTTAATTAAGATGATTCCTTTATTTGACATCTGGTTCTCTTTCAGTTTGGCGGAGATGAGTGTTTAATGCTCCATGTTGACCTTGGATGCTGTACCTTCTTCACTGTCCAGGAAAATTAGGAGACTTTCCTTGCTTCTCGGTTTTATGGTCTTCAAATCTTCATAAGTCGGTTTTTTATTGTTATCCCTTAAAATATGACGGTGGCCACGTTGTGATATGCTGTCCACTGTTACGAAACCTGATTTGATGATGTGTCATTCACTGTTGAAGCCTGTCTTCTCCTAGATTTCTTCAAACTGAAGTAATCAAATAAGGGTGTTTCTAGTACAGGAATGAGTTTCACAATGGCAGCTAGTGGCCAACTTATAAAACCAATTACAAGGCAAATAATCTATTTTTTCCAATTCAAGGGAGTGGTTGATGCAATTTTCCCAGCAAACTCAACAATCAAAACCTGAAGAACAAGTGTAAAGCTTATAATTCCAACGAACAAATGGCTTGACGCAATCCTCGAAAGATATTTATCTGATCCGGTTTCCTTGAATTGAATTCATTGAATATTTGGCAGAAGACAAAGGCATTAAAAATTACAGTGTTTCTCACTTTGGTTGCACGGGCTGTCTTATCATTTACAGTGAGTTGAAACTGAATGAATTTCTGAATGTTTGCATAAACTGAACGACCCCACCGAACTACCTTCACAACTGATGCAAAATTATCATCTAAAATGATGATATCTGAACTTTCCTTGGCAACTTCTGTTCCTTGGATACCCATGGATAGACCAATGTCCGCCTCATGAAGTGCAGGTGCATCATTTGTTCCATCTCCAGTTACCTCCACGACATGACCTCTTTTCCTCAGTGCTTGCACCAATTGAAGTTTGTCTGTAAGTGAGGATCTTCCCATTACACAAATTTTGTCCACATACACAAATACACCACCACCAGCAATACAGCTTCCTAATGCACATTTATCAGTCCAATATTTAGAACAGAACTCATAAGAATTCATAATGCTCAAAGGATTTTACATAATTCAAAACCAGTGAACCAAATCTTCAACCAGAAAAGATAATGATAGTTAAAATTGATGATGTCTGTAAATCTATCCTTCATATCAGACAAAACAAGAAAAAGACAATGGTAATGACATATTTGGAACAGAAAATTTATGACAATGGCAATGAGATATGTGGGACAGACAATTCCAAAAGTTGTATAGACATTAAAATAAAAATATTTTTAAGAAACACCACCACTAGCAATACAGCTTCCCAATTCACATTTATCAGTCCAATATTTAGAACAGAACTCATATGAATACATGATCAGCCCAATATTTAGAACAGAACTCATAAGAATACATAATGCTCAAAGGATTTTACATAATTCTTTATATAATTCAAAACCTGTGAACCAAATCTTCAACCAGAAAAGATAATGATACCTAAAATTGATGATGTCTGTGGATCTATCCTTCATATCAGACAAAACAAGAAAATACAATAGTAATGACATATTTGGAACACAAAATTTATGACAATGGCAACAAGATATGTGGGACAGACCATTCTAAAAGTTGTGTGACCATTACATAGGATCATCAGAACTTTGAAAGGAAATCAAATAAAAATATCATGTTCATCCAGTACCTCTGAGCAAATAAAACAAACTAAACCAGATATTAAAGCATACCCAACAGAAGCATAACAAAGGAAATGAACTCCACTACTACATCATCCATCTGCTACTTACCGCCAAAGGACGTCTAGCGACTAAAAGAGCGAATGTCGAATACTTCCACAGTATTCTTTTCCACAACAGCTTTGCTACGCCCAGTCTGGACAGTATGCTTTTCCATAGTATGCTTTTCCACAACAGCTTTGCTACGCCCAGTCTGGACAGTATGCTTTTCCATAGTCTGGACAGTATGCTTTTCCATAGTCTGTGTCGTCTGAACACTATGCGTTTTAACGGAACCCATGACTTGCCCGGCCTGAACAGCATGCCTTTCCACGCCGCCCTTGCACTGTCCAGCCTGAACGTGATGCTTTTCCACAATAGCTTTGATCTGCCCCGTCTGAACACTATGCCTTTCAACGGAACCCTTGACTTGCCCAAGCTGAACGCTATGCTTTTCCACGGCGCCTTTCATGTGCCCGGCCTGAACAGCATGCCTTTCCATGGTGCCCTTGCCCTGTCCAGCCTGAACGCGATGCTTTTCCACGGCGCCTCTGACGTCCCCGACCTGAACAGCATGCTTTACCACGGCGCCTTTGGTGTGCCCGGCCTGAACACGATTCTTTTCCAAGGCACCTCTGCTCTGCCCGGGCTGAACGCGATGCTTTTCTGCAACTCTCAAACCATTCCGACCCTCCATTGCTGCAACAATGTTCACGCCCAACACTAGGAGGTAAACGCCCCACAGACACTAGGAAACGCCCAACACTCGGAGGTAAAATAATAAGAAAAGGGGGCTGAGGAAGGTGAGAGGAAAGATTGGTATATCTAATTTGTAAAATGTTAATGGAAACTCGGTGGAAGAAGCGAGGAAAATAGAAGGAAAAACACAAGAAAGAGAGAGGAAGGAAAACAATGAAACGTTTAAGAAAAGATTTCCTTTCATTGTGGGGAAGATGGAAGTAAAGTGCAAGGAAAAGAGTAAGAATGGAAACCCTGTGGAAGAAGGGAGCAAATTCGAAGGAAAATAATAAGAAAAGGGGGGCTGAGGAAGGTGAGAGGAAAGATGGGTATATCTCTAATTTGTAAAATGTTAATGGAAACTTGGTGGAAGAAGCGAGGAAAATAGAAGGAAAAAAGCAAGAAAGAGAGAGGAAGGAAAACAATGAAACGTTTAAGAAAAGATTTGCTTTCATCGTGGGTCAAACAACCTTTTTTGATGTTGATGGTCATTGGGTTCTTAGAGGGGATACACCCATTTTTTAGGTGACCCCATGATATTGATATCTATGAATATCAGAGGGCTGGGAGGTGCCCACAAATTACGCTCCATCAAGGGTCTTATCTGGTTACGTAGCCCGTATTTGATTCTCTTCCAACTTCCAAGAAATTATGACCAAAAGAGAAAAAACATGGGAAGCCATGGTGTCGGTTTGTTCAGATTGGAATGTATGTGCTACAAACGCGAATGGAATATCTGGGGGGCTTGGGGTTATGTGGAATGCAAGCAAGATTTCACTGAAAGCATACCATTATGATGCAGGGATTATCTTGACAGGTTACTTAGCGGGTTCCATCCAGAGGATTCGCATAATCAATTCATATGCCCCTTATAATGACACGAAATCTTAGTGGGAGAAGATTTCTGGTTCGGGGATTCTCGGGCTGAGCTCGCTGATAATAGCTGGAGATCTCAACTTCTCTTTGGGTTCGGGAGAGATATGGCGGGACAGATCTAAGGTGGACTGTTTATCAAATTTTTTCTCTGGAATGTTAGAAGCACACGATCTTATTGACGTTGCACCAATACCCATTGGCCCTACATGGCGGAACGATTGTGAAGGAACTGAGGGTAATTCCAAGAGGTTAGATCGATTTATTATGAAACAATCACTGTTTAACCTGGTGCCTAACATGTTTTCAGTGGAGGACAATGAACTATTGGGACGCCCGATCTCAAGGACAGAAATATCAGAGATATTAAAGGAATGTGCAAAAGAAAAGAGTCACGGGCCAGATGGGTGGGGGATTGAACTGTTTTGTCACTTCAGAGAGTTGTTGATGCCAGATTTGCTGTCGGCTGCTGAAGACTCCAGGAACAAGGGGTATATCTCGGGGGCTGTTAATGCCACGTTTATCGTTCTGATTCCAAAAAAGAGTAACTGGAAACTTGTATGGATTATACACCAATTTCACTGTGTAATTCAGTATACACCCTGATATCAAAGCTGATTGCGTGTAGAATCAAAACGATCTTGTCGAGGTTCTTCTCGAAGGAACAATTTGGGTTTTTGGAGAGTAGGCAAATACAAGGTACTGTTGGTATTGCTCAGGAGCTGATGCACTCTATCAAGCCCCGGAAACTGAGAGCTTGTTTGCTGAAGGTAGACCTTATCAAGGCCTATGGTTGTATCGATTGGGAATTTCTGAAATTGGTGCTGATAAAATCCGGCAGGTCACAAATGCTTATTCTCTGAATCATGGCTTGTATTCAGACCACACAAATTTCGCGGTTATTATAAATGCGCTCCCAACTCAATTTTTCAATGAACAAAGAGGGTTGAGACAGGGCTGCGCTCTCTCGCCCTTGCTTTTCTTGATGGTGATAGGGGAGGGACGCCATTAACTGTGCGCGCTCCTCTCCACCTCACCTAAAGCCACGTGGACAGCACATTCACATGTACGGCATGTGTTTGACGTGCACTGCCACGTGTTGTGGTGTGTGTCAGCTGTTCAAAACCTGTTTGCCAATTTTTCGCTCGGTTGTTTCCATCTGTTTGCTGCGATGCGTGCTTTGCTCCCTATTTTTTTGTTTGGGTCCGATGTTTGAGGGAAGCCCTTCGCCGACGATGGCGCAAGACGGCTCCATTACCTGTGCATCTCGTCAGCCATTGTTGAGCTGTTAACCACCATTGTTTGCTTGCACACGTCCATGGTTGGAGCAGGGTTTCTGTTGTTCTTATTTCATTCCGTCTGCAATTGTTGTTCATTCTGGACCGTCGGAGGTTCAGGGTTTCCTTGGTGGTTGTTTCATTTGCGTGACCTATTGTTTGGGGAGGAGCCAGTACCAATTTCAGCGAGTTCGAGGTCAAAGGTTGCATTTACAAATAATTGCAGGGTTTTTTGGTTTTTGTTTGGTTTTTTGGTTTCTGCATTGGCTAATTTCCAACTAATTTCCAACTTGTTGTAGGTCTGGGGAGCTCTGGAGAAAGTTTGGCGAGCTCTAGACATGGAAGACGCTTGGACATGGCTTCTATCCGGTAGGAAAAATCCTACCAGCCATTGCCACTGTGTTTTTCAACACCTCACCTTCCTATTGGAATTTTTGTTAAATTTGCACTCGGAGTTTCAAGCAGGTTTAGGGTTTTGCAGGTTAGGGGTTTTGAGGGTTTAGGGTTTTGAAGCTATGATTTTTGTGTTGTTTGACTCATGATAGTTCTTGGTATTTTGCTTTTCTGGGAAATGAACACTATTTTGATAGTTCAAACTTAAACTTTTAACATTGGTGGATAGAAGTGATGATAGAAAGTCTAGCACTATATTCATTTAGTCCACTGAATGATGCCAACAATTGGATAATCTCACTCAGTGTAAATTTTGCTTAGGATTATAAAAACAAGGCCTTAGGATATATCTAAAATTAGACACTACCTGTTCGGTTTTTCTTTTCTCCTTTCTAATTCATGTACTCTATATATATGGATTTTCCTTTGCCAATAATTTATTTTTCAGTTCTTTCAAGAGTAATACGTTCTGAGAACAAGGTTTATGGTTGATTTCTTTGCTTTCAAATCTTTTTTTACCTCCTCTTTGAATGTTAGAAATTGGTGAATTTTCCTCGTCTCACTTTTACTCCATGTTCTTTACGGATCATCCAAACACAGTTGCGTAGCACTAGCTCCCAAGGGGTGCATGTGTTGCAAAGTCAGTTTTTTTTAATAAATAATTTCCTTTCCATGTGTACATCATTGGAGTTGAAACTATTTTGTAAAATATTAAATCATTTATAAATATTGTTTTGATGTGGAAGACCTTTCTCATTCTTTCATGTTTATCTACAAGTTTGCCACTGGTTGATAGTCATTGTAATATTGTTTGATTGAATCATTTCTTAACAAAGACACAAAGTAGCAGGTTATGATTGATTTTGATACCACAAAAGTTGTTGTTTTCCCCATTTTAATCTGTGCACGTGAATTATTGAGCTGTTGTTTTTCCTGAACTAGCAACTTAGCACGTTTCATTGGCGTTATATGGATTAATATTTAGTATAAGTCTTTGATATTAAGACTCCACTGTCAAGCAAGTTGACAAACTTTATATCTCATCTAGCTGAATTCTATAGGTTAAGAAAAACTGAGAGGTTGGTGGAAATGCAAATTAGAATAGGGATGTGGTACTACAGAATGCAGGATCCATCATTTTGAATCCAGGCTGATAGCAATATCATATCAGGGGAATACTCACTCTAACTTTCATAAAGAAACTTTGGCTATAAGTACTTTGGAGTAGTACTTCTGGTAGGGTAGTAGTGTATAATAAACTCAGTTTCTTTGTCATTATCCACAGTGAGTAGCTTGTGGGTTTTGTAGTTTGTCTAGACAATCCTCAAGCTAGCCATATCATATCAATATCATATCAGAGGAATATTGGCTCTAAATTTCATGAAGAAACTTGGGCTATAAATACTTCTCATAGTGCAATAGTCCTTCCGATTAGGTGGTAGCCTGGAAAACTCACTTTATTTAACATTATGCGAATTAATATTAGTGCAACTCTTTGATACTAAAACTGACTTGAACTAGTAACTTAGCATGTTTCATTCGCTTTATATGGATTAATATTTAGTATAAGCCTTTAATATTAAGACTCCATTGTCAAGCAAGCTGAAAAACTTTATATCTCATCCGGTTGAATTCTCTAGGTTAAGAAAAGTTGAGAGGTTGGTGGAAATGCAAATTACAATAGGGATGTGGTACTACAGAATGCAGGATCCATCATTTTGAATCCAGGCTGCCATTAAGTTGTTGTTTTCCCCATTTTAATCTGTGCACGTGAATTATTGAGTTGTTGTTTTTCCTGCCTAAGATCACTGAATAGAAAAATATTGAGAGTACCATGTAGCCATTGCATTTAGAGTTCATAGGCCAAAGTTTCTTATAGCTAAATCTTAACTATGAATATTGAGTGAGGGGAGGTGTTTGACTGTCAATCCACACCTTAACATGGCACAGGCCTGATCAAGAAGCCATGTATCTCAATAGGAGAGCAGTCCAATAACGAAAGGTAGGTTAGGACTTGATCCTTGTTTGGTTTTTTAACCAGCGCAAATTATATTTGTTCCACTGCAATAAATAGGTAGGTCAGGACTTTATCCTTGTCTAGATTTTTAACCAAGACAAACTATATTTCTTCCACTGTAATAAATAGCCTTTCAATGTTATTAATCAATTTTTTATAAACATTTGTGATTAGGTACTATTGCACATCACTAGATGAATATTACTTGTTTGATCTTGGAATTTTAAATTTATTTATGTTATGGAAACTATGGTTGCATGCTATGAGTTTATTATAGCTAAATCTTAACTATGAATATTGAGTGAGGGGAGGTGTTTGACTGTCAATCCACACCTGAACATGGCACATGCCTGATCAAGAAGCCATGTATCTCAATAGGAGAGCAGTCCAATAACGAAAGGTAGGTTAGGACTTGATCCTTGTTTGGTTTTTTAACTAGCCCAAATTATATTTGTTCCACTGCAATAGATAGGCAAGTCAGGGCTTGATCCTTGTTTAGATTTTTAACCAGGACAAACTATATTTCTTCCACTGTAATAAATAGTCTTTCAGTGTTATTAATCAATTTTATAAACATTTGTGATTAGGTACTATTGCACATCACTAGATGAATATTACTTGCTTGATCTTGGAATTTGAAATTTATTCATGTTATGGAAACCATGGTTGCATGCTATGAGTTTCTTATAGCTAAATCTTAACTATGAATATTGAGTGAGGGGAGTTTGACTGTCAATCCACACCTGAACATGGCATAGGCCTGATCAAGAAGCCATGTATCTCAGTAGGAGAGTAGTCCAATAACGAAAGGTAGGTTAGGACTTGACCCTTGTTTGGTTTTTTAATCAGCTTGTTATGAAACCAACTCACAAAAAGATAGAAAAGAGAGATCAACGCCTTAGAATTCAGCCTCTTCGAGGGGGCAACCTTTACATTACACAAATGAACAATTCTTGGATGATTCAAATGACAAAACCTCCTTTCTATATATAGGAGTCTAAGTAGTCACAATATAACCTAGCCGACCTAACAATAGTAATATAAAGCCACAAAAATAACAATAAAGGGATTCTATGGGGCACTGTAATAAAAATATGGGAACAATAGGGGCACAACAATATTAATAAGGGATACAACTACAATAGTAATGAGGTAATCACTAGTATTATAGGGACCTAACATGTCCCTCTCCTTCAAAAAAGTGTTGCACTCAACACCTGAGTAGTTCTGGATGCTTCTCTATAAAATTCTCATCCTCCCATGTGGAATCTTCAGTGGATAAGTTCTTCCACTTGATGAGATACTCCTAAATTGATTGATTTCGTAGTTGTCGAGTTCTTGTTTCTGTGACTGCTTCCTGTTCCAATATAATTTTTCCTTCCTCGTCAAGTTCGGGCAATATTGTTTGAACTGAGAGCTTGTCGCCTATAACCTTCTTTAAACATGAAACATGGAAAACTGGGTGCACTCGAGACGCTGCAGGAAGCTCCAATTTGTATGCCATAATACCGATATTTTGCAACACCTTGTACGGACCATAATGCTTTGGTGATAATTTATTATCCTTCTTAGCTTGCTTGAGGGACATTTGTTTATATGGTTGTAGCCGTAGGAATACCCAGTCACCTACATCAAAACTTCCTTCGCTATGATGTTGATCTACTTGTTGTTTCATTCTATTTTGCGCCAACACGAGGTTATCCTTTAAGAGTTGGAGAACTTGTTGTTGATGCTCGATGTGATGTTCCACTGCTTGAACCTTAGAATTTTCTCTTAAAGATGATGTGATGGATGGTGGCTGATATCCATAA
>APFE031385025.1:0-12522 GCA_000404065.3 Pinus taeda
GTCTTGAATTCATTGGAGAAATCTATACACCTTCCTCTAGCCAACATAGATGGATCTTGACTGCTACAGATTATTTCACAAAGTGGATAGAAGCCATACCCTCAAGACAAGACATTGATGCTATCATAATAAACTTCCTTGAGGCCAAAATTTTGTCCAGATTCAGACGCCCCACCAAAATCATCACTGACAATGCAGTAGCTTTCAAATCCAAGAGAATTATTGATTTCTGTAACAAATATCATACAACCCTGGGTCACTCCACAACCTACTATCCCCAAGGAAATGGACTAGCAGAGTCTTCCAACAAGATCTTAGTGAACATCATCAAAAAATTGTTGGAGGATAACAAGAAAACCTGGAACAGGAAGCTAGTAAATGCATTGTGGGCAGATAGGCTGATCACAAAGAAATCCATTGGCACCAGTCCTTATCAATTAGTTTATGGAATGGAGGTTTTTTTCCCATCTTCTTTAGGAACACCAATGATGAAATTACTCCAAGAAGTGCAAGTTGAGCCAAATGATATTCAAAGGAGAATCAACCAAATAATTCACTTACAACAGACCAGGGAAGAAGTGTCTATCAAATCCCAGATTGTGCATGAAAGAATCAAGAAAGCATTTGACAAAAGGACCAAGGCAAAAGATTTTTACCCAGGAGATAAAGTTTTTAAATGGGACTCAAGAAGGGAGGATAAAGGTAAACACGGGAAGTTTGACTTCCTGTGGAAAGGCCCTTATATAATTTATGCTTTCAAGGGCAATAATGCTTTTTTACTCAAAGAATTAGATGGAACAGAAGTAAAAGGAGGACTAGTTAATGGTCAAATGCTTAAGAACTATATAGATCCTAGTTACTGATTTCACTAACCAATTGTACACATTCTATTTTTCAAAATGTTTAGTGTTAATTGGATCGTTATTTTTGGAGTTGAAGCCTGAAGAGAAGGCCCTAAGCTTCAAAAGTTTCACTGTCATAAATAGCAATAAGGTAGAAAAGTTAAAAGGAAAATGTTGCAGAAGAACATCACAATAATTCAGAAGGCCATTGATCTACAATTTCTTGACATTTCACAAGGAAATGCCATCCCCAAGTGGAGTCACTATTAGGCTCCTATACCAATAGGAGTCATAATTTTTGAATGGCTGAGATTGAACCTATAATATGTACATACCTTTACTTTTTTGCAAATGTTTTCCATATTCAAAAAATAAAAAAATGTAAAGAGGGTATGTCCTAAAAGAAAAATCAAAGGACAAAAAGAATAAAAAGATCAAAAAAGATGAAAAAATGAACCCCAAGAAAAGAAAAGACCATGAAAGTGTGCAAGTCAAAATGCCACTCCTAGTTACTTTTGATGCAGAATAAATGATTGCGTGTATCTTGTTACCTTTGCCACAATCCATGATAGTCAAAATGTTTAAACTTGACTATTTCATGCTTTCAATTTTTTCATTATAGATAGAGAATAAAATCTGACCAAATAGTGTAATCTCGGCAGATAATTAGATTAGGTAGAGTGAATAAAAGGAGCTCAACTATTTAATCTGAGCCATGAGATGTAATAAGGTTAGACTTAGATAGATTACTATTGTAAAAGAAAAGAAAATGTTTTGATAAGGGTTTGCCAACTTAAGTTCACCCTAATAAAGAAAAGAAAAAATGGTAGGATAAGTAGGTGGGTAAGTAGAAGAAAGGTTGCAGAATTATGATGATTGTTAGATAAAAGCATATTGATCACCTTTATCATCAATGTTCTAAGTATGGATGAAAAGTGGGCATGTATCAAGTTCACAAAGTCAAATTGATTAACTTTCCTCACTCATTACACCTTTCACTTAACTAATTTCCAATAAAAAGTCTTAAGTACCCAAAATCTTTAGTCAAAGGGGCTCAAAGAATTTCTCTGACTTCTATAGGAACTAGACACTCGAACTAATGACTTATAGGTCTTAAGTACTAAAATTCCCCTCATGAACATTCACCCCCTTCAATTCACTCATAGTCCCAAACAAACCCCTTTTCCTAAGAAAAAGTACCATCTTCCTAAGGAAAAATCACTTTCCCCTAATAAAATCCTTTTCTCTAAAGATAAAACCTTATTATCTTATGAAAAGTGATTATCCCCCATGAAAAGACCCCTTTCCTCAAAAGACCCAAAAAAAAACACTTTAAGCCTACGTATAATGTGTTTATGACAAAACAAAGGAATGAACAACATTACACTTAGCGCCCTAATTTTCATTATCAATTTCTAACTTTATATATATTAAATCCCTAAAGCAATAACCCTTCCTGTATAGCTATATAACAAATCCCTTATATTAATTCCCCACCTCCAAAAAGTTTGAAAAATAAACTTTATTAATAAAATAACACAACTGATGGGTTAATTAATCAATCAGTAATTAATTAGTAGCCAAAACCCTCTGCCAATGAAATTACCCTCAACACCCTAAACCCGTCTTTAATCCATTTTTGATTAAAACTCGCTACTCTTAATCATTGGTTGGGCCCCCTCCATTCCCCTTCATACAACTCCCAACCCCGACCACCGTGCGATTGGCTTCCCATCGATCCAACAGTGGACGATCATATTAGGCGGCCACCAAAGCTCGACCTTTACCCGTTAGATATGCACAACTTTCTTTTGGGCCTCGATGCTATGTGGTGCCTGATAAGTGGCATCAGGTGACATCCCCCGAAACCACTCTAGCCCCAAAGGTGATGAGATCAAACCCACTTACTGCCTCCCGCTAAACAACAAAACATGCCATATCCTGCTAAAAGCCAAACGTACCCTTTTTCCCCGTGTGCTAGCCAAACAATTGACTTTGAAAATAAAACTAAAAAACTTATTATTTTTGGTTTTACCATGAAAAAGACGCTCAAACATCCATGCAAGCGACATATGATGTCCAACTACCATCCCATGTCCAACCGCCGACCTGCAGTCGCCATTGAACTTCCAGTCGACCCTCCAGCTCAAATAAACCACCTGCAAACTATGCATAGCCACTCGCCAACCCATCAGAGCCTAAATTCTAGGTATTTATCCAAATACACTAAGAAACCCTGTCTCATTCCTAAAACTGTTACTCAATTTCTTGAAGTTATTAAGTAATTAAGTAAAAGAACTCCTGCAAACCCACAACTGCTCTGTAGTTGAACCAAATTTCCACAATTTCATTGAAAACCCTTTTCCCCATTCTTAAATATCCAAGAACTAAGAATGGCCACTCCATTTGCAATGGATGTCTGACCAATTACCACTCCCCATCTGGATTTAGACCATCTTCCTTTGGCAGAAAAAGACTTTCAAATCAAGGACACATCTTTCCATGAATCCCCATTGAAATTAGGCTGCTAGTGCAGAGAACAATACTTAAACCATGCAGATAAAATAGGTCTTTAGGAGTCTAATTTACCCAAGTACCAATTCCCTTCAGTGCATATCTTTCCTGAAATTGGTCACTATTGCCATACAAACTACAGTCCCAGCCAAAGAGTAGTGATGTCCCCTGACCATAATGTACTTTTCACCATCACTTCTCAATCGATCAACGAAATGTTGTAGTTACAACCAGGACAAAATCTGACCCCAATTTCCATTAGAGATCTGCTAGACAAATTCTCCAAGATTACCTCTGCCAGACTTGTTGAAATGCTTCATATCTTCATCAGGGAGGGAAAGCATGTCCTAATAGAACCCCCTCCAGATGTAGCTACCGTATTTTCTAAACTTGGCGAGGACATTGTGTCAATGATATCTAGTGTCTTAGGCTATACTACAAGTGAGTATGTTGATGAAATCACTCTAGCCTTCATGTATTTTTACCATAGGACAGCCCCATGCCCTCATATATGATTATGCCAAATTCATAGCACATAAAATGCATGATTAGTTCTTGAGAATTAACAATGAAAGAGTATTCAAGCATTCGTCAGTTTTGTACCATCGTTTGTTATATTATCAAGTTGATAAATTCTCATTTACTCTTTAAAAACTTGATACCAGAGGAAACCCTAGGTCAGTAGTCTTTTGGACTCCTTTGATCCACAAATATGAATCACCATATCCATACATAGACTTCATAGACCTTTTTCTTCATCATGTAGTGACTGTAGGTTTTAACCCCGTACAGAAATTACCTGCATACGAATTCTAAATCACAAAAAAAATAAAAATGTGAGAGCATAACACATAAAACACATATATACAGAGATTTCCGATTGGATCCCAAAACTGGGACTACTAGCTTGATTTTCCATTATGTTCCTTTCAATGTTACAATACATATTTATGCATGCAGCATCCAATACCATGGAACGAAAACCATTGGCCCCCCTGTGACCCCTCCGCTACGCAATCGACGCAACAAAGGCCCCCCCTCTAACCCCCTCGGTTCACTACGTGGGTTGAGTCAGGGAAAGAATATAACACAACCCAACAATGACCATGTTGTTAGGAAGTCCTCCTCCAAGGATCAGTTCAGATATCAGGAGGATCCTACACCTTCCAAAACAGTACAAAGTGGGAGATTGGTACTTGTACCAAAATCACACAAAAATTAGGATCTATGGTTGTGAGTTAGTACCATACAAGTTACCCAGATACCTCCCAATGAGGTTATTTTCTCTGGAGTACTATAGGCAGATAATCAATTCAAATAAGGTACATTTTGTAAAAGCCAGGAAGAAGGCTCAACTCATAATCAAAGATCAACTAGGCCCCTTTATGTGCAATAGTTGAGAAGTTGGAAGAGATCCTTCAAAGGCTCAAACTAAAACAAATCTTCATATGGAGATATGACCCCTTTGATTTCATCTGCAATAGAAGACATAAAAACAAGTTGTCTCCCTATATCCACCACAAAATCCCTGAGGTAGAAAAATATGCAAATCAGCTAGAATGGGTGGAGAATACTCTAGTAGACAGAGATAACACTAAGCTTGCTGTTGAAAATGCATTAATGGATCTAGGGAAGAGACTTGATGAACATTATTTCATACAGGTACCAGAAGAATCCCAAGCCCAAAGGGAATCACAAGCAGATAATGAACAAGAAGCAAAAGAAGGACCCCAGGTTCAAGAAGAGTCAGATCAACCAGACTTATCAGAAGAATTGACTCAAAAAAGACTGCCAGAGCATATCATGAGTGCTTCCCCTACTGTGAAGACTCCTCTAAATGAGGAGAAGAACCCCAAAAGAGACAGGGAGGAGGCCACTCCTTCAGGCAGAGCAATTTCACAAACTTATGTCAAAAGGCAAAGGTTAAATCCTTTCTCTGAGCAAGAAATCACATAAGAGGCAGTTGGAGCCACAAGCACAAAAGGAGAAGGGAGCAGGCATGCTACTCCCTTTAGGGGAACATAAGAACCTTGCACATCAAAGGCTCAGATGTTGGAAAAATAGCAAAGTTTGGAAGAATCCTCATTAAATATTTTAGCTGACCAAGACTAGGATATCGTAGAAAAGTATAAGGAAATGAAGGCCAGGAATGACAGGTTAAAAGCCCAAAGTTATGCACAGTACCTCAAAATGGCTCCCACCAACTAAACAAGGCTTATGTCAGCCTTTGATATGAAAGAAGGAAAAATACAGATGAATTTTCTAAAGCCCACCACTCAACATCCCATATCAACAACTAACTACTAGAAGATAGATTTTGAAGTGCTGGAAAAGGACATACATCCTATTGACCAGATTGAATTGCATAAACAGACAGGAGAGATGGTATATTCCACTCTAACAAGCAAAGCCATTACAACCCACTAGCTACAGAATTCCTTGAATAATATATTAGCATGGTTTCAACTAGGAAAGGCCTCCTCACAGGACAATGATACCAGGATCAAGTCCTTAGAGGGCTTAATCATAGAGTTGGGACATGATCCCAAAGATGTTAAGGCTGTAGAAAGGTTAACTAAAAAGAAGAATGATGACATAACTGCTTCGAAAAAGTAGCCCAAAATTCCACATCTCCATCATCCACAAACAACAGAAGTTTTAGAGACTCAGAAGGAACAAGAAGAGATTATGGACTTGGTCCTGAAGCTAAATAATCAGCTAAATGAAACTGAGAAATAGTTAGATGCATTTATTTAGTCTAAACAGAGTGAGTTGGCCGCCGCTCCATAGATTGTTATTCTTATAGTATCTACTGTAGTTCCCTCAACATTGGCAGCCTCTTTAGCACCAACAACTCCACTTGCTACATCACTGTCAATGACAACTGAGTCTACAACTACAGGTACATCAATAGAAAAGACATCAGAGTTAGTAAAAGCCATGGAGGAAATGTACATCCAGGCTACTAAGCTAAAACATCTTAAGGAGAAAATAGAAAGCCTAGAAACTAACTCTAAGCTTGCTCAAATACAATAGAAAGAAGAAGCATAGAAATCCCTAAGGATAGGTGAGAGGATAAAGTTCCTTGAAAAATATTTAACATTGCAAAAAGCACTAGGAGAAGCTAAGGAAATGCTTTGGGCCAACATCATTGACTCTATCAATGATGTTTGGCCATCAATTCAAGCCATATTCAAGCAAGTAGAACTGGTAAAAATGGCCACTGAAGCAATACAAAAGATCAAGGAAGACCTGGGAGACTAGCCTGAAGAGGCTGATCAACTCATCCAATTCTTGAACACCAAGAACAGGGAGGAACTAACTGAAATTGGTGTGGAGGACAGAACTGAAACCATCATCCAAGTCAAAAAGGTTATGACTAAAAGAATCCTTATGCTCAATCTAGAGAAAAAATTCCATAACATGTAGATTGGTATTGACAGATTCATGGAAAAGCTTCAAATTTTGAGGGATAAAGGCCTTCCCAATCCCATGGTAATCAATGAAAAACTTATGATCCAATCGGACTATGTTGACAGACTAGAGAAATTGTCCAGAGAATAGGCAAGCACTTCAGGAGAAAGCGTTTCCAATAGAAAATGTATTATATGATACTTTAAAAAATTTGTTCTTCCTAGAGCATGAAGTTAAGAGTCTATTTGTCACCAAGCCAAATTTTGGCCAAGACACTAAGGCAGACGAGATATATAGAAGGATGCTCAAAATAAAGTTACGTGAAGATGAATGGTGGAAAAATGTGATAGATTTACTATAAGTTACCAAAGTAAATCTAAATGACAGCCAAACGAAAATAGGTAAATAGGGTCAAAGAGTAACAGGTAAAGAGTATCAGTCAAAGGTTAAAGACAAAGAAGATTCCAGCATACACATATCAGCCAAGTTAAAAGGGCTCAAGTGCAACTACAATAGCTAGCACAACCACAATAAAATGGATAGCATGATGCAGTTTTCCATCTGTCTCTATCTTCATACTTGAAGATATTTTGATTTCCTAGATTAATTCTTATATTGTTTTAAGATGTTTTTTAAATACTTTTCGTATAAATACTTCACCTTTTGAAGTATTGAGTGTGGATTCAAAGACATTTCTATAGACATTTTCTTCTCGAGTTAAGGAGCAATTGTAATGAAGACTAGATTGGCTTGCTGGATCAAGGAATAAAGTAAAGACATTTCATAGGGTTCTTGTGTAAAGCAGAACTCAAATAAGTATTGTCTATCTTATGTGTATTATTGTTTCTCTTCATGTTTATAAATAATCATATGTGTGTCTATGAAATTTGAATGTTAAACTAAGAATGATATTTCATAACTGGATTAAATGCTCTTTGTCTTGAATTTTACATTCTTAATGTGTTATGCTAAACTATCTTATTCTAGGAATTCTTAATTTCTTCCTTACTTCTGTAGCTACCCCCGTAGGACTATAGTAAAGGATTCTTAGTTTCCATTTGCTCATGATCACCTCCTGCTATTCATCTTGATCTTGCTTTAAGGATTCTTCATTGCCCTTTCACCCTGGTCAGGACTACCTCATCCATTTGAACTTGAAGATTTGCCTTTTTTTTTGGTAGCCTGCCCTGTGAAATCTTCCTTTAGTGATTGATTTGATCTAGTTAAGCCATCCTTTGATTGACTCCATAGCCAAATGGCTTGAAAGCCTTGATCTGTCCATCTATTCCTAGAATTCCACCACCCAACCAAAATTAAAACCTTATGAGCACTAAGAACTAGCCTAAAATCCCACCAAAACAAAGTTAAATTATAAAGAGAGAGCCCTCTCTGGACTTAGGTTGGCTAGAACCCGAGTCTAAAAGATTAGGTTTGTGGTTACCTCAGATTATTCCTTCTTTTTATAACTTCTAGGGAAGACTTTTGAGTGATAACAAAATGATTGTCCAAGACATTTTGGAGATCTGGAGAAATGAATGATTTCGATGTGGGAACCTCTAGTGAACATAATTGTGCAATTATACCTCGTTTTTCTTTCTTTAGAAGATTTGTCATTCCATTAGAGCTGATTATCTTTCCTGGTTTCCCTACGATACCCCTTAATTCAACTTCCTTTCCTTCTAAAGTGAATTTCATGAAAATTTCTTGAAAATTAAAAGCTATTGTACCCAAGAATTGTAGCCATTTGACTCCTAGTACAACATCAACACCACCCATTGGAGTGGAAAGCATTGGGCTATTCAATACATATTCTCCCATCGATAGCTTGACATTATGGAACTTTCCTGAGCAATTTATGGTTCCTCCACTTGCAACCAGCACTTGACACTCTGGTGTTGGATATAAGAAGAAATTCAATTCTTTGGCTATCTTATAATGAAAAAAATTATGGGTACTTCCCGAATCAATCAACACTATTACCTTTTTCTTCTTGATATGCCCTTCTATTTTGATAGTTTGAAGAGTGGTAATTCTAGCCAATGCATTACTAGATATGGTCGGATTCATTTATTCTGTTTCTAGGGTTTGTTCCTGGTGTATATCCTCTTATTTTGATGTTTCTTGTTCCTTTTATTCCTCATCTTCGCAATCTATGTAAAATAATTTCTTCTCTGCACACTTATGACCTTTAGTGTATTTGCTGTCACAACTATAACAAAGCCCTTTTGCTCTTTTTTCTTCTAATTTTTGTGGTGTCAACCTTGTAGGTTGTAGATGGCTAGGGGCAACAACACTTCCTCTTTATGATTTTGAGTGGTAGGCTTCCTTGTTGCCATAATTTTTCTTTCCATTTTTCTTGCCAACCTGAATGCCTTCTCCGATGAATATGGTTCCCAAAGGTGAACTTCATGTTGGATATTATCTTTTAAAGTCCCTATGAACATATCAATCCTATGCTCCTCTGGAATATCTTTTACCCTTATATTCAATTTTTGGAAGTCTTCAATGTGGTCGATCATTGAACCCTTTTGTTTGAGATTTATCAATTGGCTGAAAAAAGTGTTGCTTTTTGTATCCTCATAATGTGCTATCATTTCATCCGTAAAATTAGCCCAAGTGACAATGTGTTTATGAGAGAAAAGCCATCGATACCATACAAACTGATTTCGTTCCAAATATAAAGTTGCAATGCGTACCTTTTATGTGTTTTTCACATTATGGAGATCGAAAAATTTCTCCATCTATAGTATCCATGTTCCGCGATCCTTGCCATAAAACTTCCTCATATCGATGCTTGGAACATGGTGGTTCTTTGATCCAACATTAGAGTCTATGAAATCATGATTAATATTTATTTTGTTCTCATCATGAGTTTCCTTTACTACCCTTTCACCATTAGTAAGAATTTATTGTAGAAACTTTGTCAAATCTGTCTTCAAATCTTCCATGCCTATCTTCAAATATATCTTTAAATCTGTCTTCAAATCTATCTTCAAATCTATCTTCAAATCTGTCTTCAAATCGTCCATCTTAGTTTCCATGCCATCCATCTTAGCTTCTACGTCTTTCTTTAAACCATCCATCTTAGCTTCCACGCCATTCATCTTAGCTTCCACGCTTTTCTTTAAACCATCCATCTTAGCTTCCACACCTTTCTTTAAACCATCCATCTTAGCTTCTATGTCTTTCTTTAAATCATCCATCTTAGCTTTTGTTACTTTTTGTGCGAGTGACATTTGTTGTACTTGGTCTTGTAATTTTGATATATGATGTTGCATTTCTTCCTCTTCTTCATGAGTCATGCTAGAGCTTTCAGGGTGCTTACTAGGTGTTTCCATTTTCTTTCTTCAGGGCATCATTTACCGATAAAAATGCTTCACTATGCCCTTTGAATTCCTTCAAACTAATTTTTCAAACCAAGCTTATGAAAAAATTGAAAAAAAAACTACACACCTTTTTTTTTCACTTTGTAGGAGCCTATTATTGAATTTGATGTATTTCTATAGTTTCAGCTCTACTAGTTCTAAAATCACGATCTGTCAAAGCCCTCCGTGTCCTCTTTCCAATGCCACTAGTCTGATCAAATTTGGATTCTCTAAGAAAGATTTATGCACAATCTCCCAATATGACCTGATTATATACATTTTCAGAAGAGCGCACTTGTATGAAGTGCCACATGTCCCTTTTTTGACCTCTAGATCTGAAACATATATACAAGAAATTAAAGTCCGTCCTCTTTCTGTAACTTCTTACGAAATTTCAATATGATGCTAAGAGAGACAGTTATGACAATTTTCCCACGGTGATATGTTTGGAATGTAATTTGGGGGTCTGCAAAAACCCTAACTTCCTCAGACTATATCTCCAAAAATATAGTGAGACGAGATTTGAAATTCAGAGGCGAGATACAAACTGATTTCTTTGCAAATATTTTTTTGTTTTAGCTTCTGAAACTTCATAGAAAAAGCGTTATAGCGAAAATCCCACAATGACCTGTTTTAGCTTAAATTCTCGAGCTTGCAAAAACTCTAACTTCCTTAGATCATATCTTGGAAAATATAGCTACACAAGCTCTGAAATTCATACCAGAGGTTCCACGCAATGTTTCCTAAAATGGGTTTTGTTTTTCGCTTCTGAAATGTCACAGAAAACAAGTTATAGCAAAATGCCATGATGACCTATTTGGAGTAGCAAAACGCTAAAATCCAAAGCTCCGATACCAAATGTTAGGAAACCAACTCACAAAAAGATAAAACGATAGATCAATGCCTTAGAATTCAGTCTCTTCGAGCGGGAATCCTCCTTTAAATTACACAAATGAACAATTCTTGGATGATTCAAATGACAAAACCTCCTTTCTATATATAGGAGTCTAAGGGGACACAATATAACCAAGCCGACCTAACAATAATAATATAAAGGCACAAAAATAACAATAGTGGGATTCTATGGGGCACAATAATAACAATATGGGGACAATAGGGGCACCACAATAACGATAAGGGATACAATGACAATAGTAATGGGGGAATCACTAGTATTATAGGGACATAACATAGTTTCATTATAGAACAGTGTGGTTTTTGTCTTCCTCTCTGAATAGAAGTAGGGTTATAGAAACTAGTGATAGTTCTACGAAAGAATCATCCAAGAAAAACTCAAATAATTCCCTGCGGCATAATTTTTGAGCAACACTCTAGTCTTTATGATTAACATGAATTGATGAACAAGGAGAAGTAAGGATTATTAAGAATCCATTTGGGCTTGCTTGAAAAACTTTTAAAGACCAAATTATTGGAGACCTATTATAATTTGGTCCTCCTCAGGACTTTATTATTGAGCATGAAGGTTTTCATCTAAGTTTGTTGATCTCTAAGGTTCGGTGGTATCACAGTTCACTAAAAGTTTGGCTCTAAAATAAATTCCATGAACAGTTGATGACACTTCTAGATTTGTGGCATAAGCCCTCGTCTCTTTGGAATATCACTCTAATCCTTGAATTTTAGGGCATTTTCTATCTTGTGAAGTGTGGAGCTATTTTGATCCTCTTAGGGTTCAATCAATCAACAAGGATGAGTTGTTAAGACATGAGAGTTTTGAAGTTCCTTTTGGATTTACTTGTATTCATAGCTTACACCAGTGATTATTGAAGGAAATAGTGAAAGAAATCCTTTATCTTGCGGACTATTTCAACATTTCCTAAAAATTATTTACAGCTCCTTGAAGCACTTTGGTCATCTTTGGTTAGGGAAAGGGCATATGGATATTTTAGATGATCTGGATTTAAACAGGAATGCAACAAATTACCGAGATAACCATATACATAAAGATGCAGCGGAAATAATACTTCATTTCATTAATGGAAAATACTGAAACATGCTTACAATCAGAAATGGAAATAAACTAGCTAGGGCGATGGTAGCTTATCTCTGAGAAGAGATGTGTTGGCTACATGCCTCTGAATTGTGTTACAATGAGGCTCGAAGGCCTATTTATTGTTGAGAAACAATGAAAAACCCTTAACATTCCAAAACCTAACCCTAGGAGATGAAACGCCAAACTGTGGGCCCCGTTTGGGGGTAAGTTGGTACATCAACTTCCCGGGGTCGTAACTTTAGCATATGATCTCCATTTGACGCGTAAAATAGCTCATTAGAAAGATCTATTCGAGCACTATCATTGTTGGAACGAGCAACACCATGGACCCGTGTTGCCCCCGGATTCCCCAAAAAACGTTGTTTAGGGCCTCAAA